>VZRW01005528.1:1153964-1185542 GCA_013398125.1 Aegotheles bennettii
GGTGGCGCGCGCGTTACCTCAGCGGCCGCCGTCCGTCCTCTGCCCCCTCCTCAGGGGTAGAGCCGAGGGCTTTTGTTGTAATTAAAGCCCAAATCACTGTATAAATAACAAAGCCTGTGCTCGTTATAGTTGTTGGTTTGCGGGGGTTTTTTGTTGTCTGCGTTTTATACATCTATGTATGTGTTAGACACGGGTGTGTGGGTGTGAAGGGACACATAGGTGGGTTTTACTCTGGGACATTATAACTAGTATTGTATAAAATACATTTGATTTCCATAAACTCAGCACAATAGACCTCAATTGCCACTGTTTTCACAGAGGTGTTCAAATAAATCTCTTGGGAGGTTTCTGGGCTGTGTTAGGTTGGAATCTGTACAATGAGGTGTGAAATGCAGGGTTAAAAAATCAGCAGGCCACACTTGAAAAAGAATGTAAGGAAGAGACATAACAAGATTTAAAAAGACATTATTTCAGAATATTGTCAGACTGTTTAAGTGCTTACTCTCTGATCTTAAGTGATCTATACCGCCCATGTAAGTTTACTGCATGAATTCTCATTGTTTGGTATTTAGTAATGGGTATTTCGGCCATTATTTTTAATACTGTTAAGTGCTTTGCATTTTGTAAGATTTTATTCCATGTATTGTTGCTTCCCTTGTAGTTTATGGTGCCTGTAGTGAAGCCTAAATTGACTTTCTCGTAATTCAGTTTTCTGCCAATCAAAACCATGCTGTAAATGCCTTTCCCGTAAAGGTTGAGTACAGTATTTGCTTAAACACAGATGTTTTGCACAACTTCAGTTTAACTTTTCATAAACTTATTTGTTGAGGTCGTGCAAAGGTTTTGTCAATGTTTTTTTGCAAATGCTGTTTAAAGCATAGGTGTATTGAGCTCAAACATTTTCATATGGCAGCTTTATTTGTGATGGAAATAGAAAGTTGGCATAATTGAGTGTGAATGATTAAAAGAAATTTACAAGTGAAGAGTTATTTCAAAACAAAAAAGTGGAAACTTCTGGTCTAAACATACCAGGGCATTATGTTTGATACAATTCAAATTATTTTCTGAAGGACAAACAATCTCATTTTTTATTCAAGAGGTTTTTTTGGTACCTCTGAGAACTATTTTTTTTCCTTTTAATGTAGCTATCAAACAGAGTTAGAAATTTCCAAAGTTTAGCTGTTCTAGTTTTATTGAAGGGGGCAATAACGTTTCAGTAGAACAGGATCTGCAGTTAATTATTAACTATGAGTGAAATGTGTTGGTGGTATTTCTGTTCATCTACAGTAGAAGCCAAACCCAGTTTCATCCAGAATCGTTTGCATCCATAGTTTGCCGTTTGTTACCATAGACACTATGACTATTTTAATATATTTTTTTGTTTTGCTTTTTTCTGGAACAGCTTTCAGCCAAGAAAAAACGTGAGTAAAGCAAATACTGAATTTGCTGGAAATGTTACTTGATAGTTCACTGCTATTTTAAGTAAATAGATACAGAATTTAAGGCATGGTTTTCAGGAGCAAAATTCCTTCTCGTGTATGTGGGACTAATGCTGGTAAAGGGAGTAATTATTTCCGTGTAAATAGCCTGTTTCAGTAGATGTGTTTTTGTGTATCTGCAAAATCAAATCCATAAACATCACCTAAGCTGTTATTTGGTCATGTCACGTTACAGTTTTTGTAAAAACTATTCTGATGTGGGCTCCACTGTTTTTAACTGGTGTCTTAGAATAACGTAACCTGATCATCTTGTTTGCTTTAATGGTGTGTACATCATTGAATTACAAATGGAATTAAGAAATCAGAAAGAAATATAGTTGCATTACCTTTTTATTTTTTTAATATTCCATATACAGGTATGTCATTACAGCACCAAAGATCTTCCGAGTTGAGGCACCTGAAAAAGTTGTAATTCAGGCTTTTGGCTATGAGGAGGAATTTTCAGTCAATGTTGCCATTAAAAGCTTTCCAGATAAGCTTACTGTTTATTCTTCTGGCCATGTTTCTTTAACTCCAGACAACAAATTCCAAGATGCTGTAACTTTAAGAGTAAGGAATTCAGGCTTTTCTTGCAGTATTTTTATTCTCACATTTAGTTGTAAGTGTTAAAAAAATATCATGGTAAGTTTTTTAAACAGTTGTTTAAACTGGGAAGGGAAGCCTAGCACCCTGATTTCTTGTTTACCACATGTAGGTTATTTCATTTTAGTTTGCCCAAAAGTGAAATTACATTGTATAAAATTAGTGTGAAGGAGTGACACCAAAGCTAAACATGCAATCAAACTATTTTAGAAGCTTTATCATGGTCATGTAACTTTAAAAAATCAACAGGGAAGAGAATGGAGAAGTGTTGAATGTAAGCAAGAGACATCAACTGAGTGTTGAGAATAAGCCAAAATGGTAACTAAACTGAGGTTCAAGGCTTGGTCTTGTTTGTCAGTGACAAGCTCCAAAGGGGCCCAGATTTCACCACAGAGCTTTATTTAACTAATTTGCTTGAAGCCAAGAGTGCAGGAAGCTAAATAGATTTCTACTGAAAGCTGTTGACCAAGAAGATTTTATTTGGGGTGATGCCTCCGAGGGGGTGCTTCTTGCCCAGTCTTCCTTTTCAACCAAAATAGCCGTTTCACCGAACTGTCAACCACAACAGCAGCTTTGGTGTGGCCGAGATTCATTGTGTATATAAATGGAAGTCTGGTAATTTCTGTTGCCGTAATCTCATAGCTGGGCTTTGCACTTTGCTGTTTTAGTTCTGGACATATATAATAAAATGCTCAATTTAAAAATATCTGTTTGTAGCTTAATACTTCAGACCAACATCTATGATGTAAGCATGGGTGTTAATGTTTTTATTTAATAATAATTTACAACAGCATAGTAATTGCTATTCAGATACTCTTCTCAACAAAAAAACACTGTAGGAAAAAATACTGGAAAAAATGTTTCAATATTCTTTAAAAATCTCTATTTCATCTCCTCCAGCTTCGACTAACAGATTTACAAAGAACTGATAATTCAGTCAACTATGTGTATTTGGAAGCTGTTTCTCCACATTTTACAAGATTTAAAAAAATTCCTGTTTCCTATGAGAATGGCTTTCTCTTTATTCATACAGACAAACCAGTTTATACTCCTGATCAATCAGGTAAATAATGCTTATTTGTCTTGGCTGTGACTTAATTTTAAAAGTCTGTTGACTTAGCTAAGGCATTAGGATTTAAATTTAATTTAAGCTCTTGGTTATGTTGTAGCGCCATTGACTGCTGTTTTATTTTTTTAATCAGCAGAATAGTAGTTTGAACTATTTGATCATACTGTAGAAATTCATCACTTCTCCCAGTATGGTCTCAGTCCCTGCCCTGTATGCCCTAAGTGACTAATCTGTGGCAGAAAAAGTAAAAGATTTTACTGGGAATATGTTAACAGTATTTGTGAAGAAATGATGCCTGAATCATTGGTTTCATGTAGATTGAGCTCTTTTACTGCAAAAGTGATATTCTAGGATTGTGATGGCAAAAAATTATGTTGCACTGTGATGATTCAATGTGAAAGAGTGGTGGTGCAGGGTCTTGTTGCTAGCATGAATAAATACTGTTTGGACATTATATTGACAGCAGGTCAAGAGCATTCTATGAATACTAAGAACTTAAAAATTTAGTAGGGATAAAAGGTTGGGTTTGAGGGTTTTGGGATTTTTTGTTTGTTTGTTTGTTTTAAATCCCTACAAAGGTATGATTTCAGATTTATTGTAATAATTCTTTCAGTGAAAATCAGGGTTTATTCTCTGAATGAAGAACTGCAGCCAGCTCGGCGAGAAGTTGTCCTAACTTTTGTGGTATGTTGTAATTGAATTTAATGTTAATATTCTATAGATCACAAGAGCAATAAATGTAGTTAGATGGTAAATCAGTTTTACAATTAATATCTAATAAAACTGTTAGATATTCTTGCAGGTAGCCAGACATCTTTTAAAAGGTCTAAAAATGACCTTGCAGAAAAAAAAAGAGGTTCGCAAGTCCTGAATCTGAAGTTGTTATAGAATGGGGAAAAAAAAGAAAAAATATTAAATATCTTTAATATCTGGGGAAGAATTTTTGAGGGACTTCTAATAATACCCGGTGTTCATTTCGTTGTTTATTTCATTTAAGATATAAAAGTAACTAGTATCTACTATACTCTGTTTTTAGCCTTTAACAATAGACTTGGTATTAGAGCAACTTCTGAGTAATTTAAGCATTGTGTAGTAACAGCTTTTGATTGTTGGAACCACAGTGAAATGTTTTATCAGAGTTTTGGTCTGAGTTGTTTTAAAAACATTTGTGTTTTCATGCTATGAAATAGGCAAAACTCTTACAAAAGTATGTTATGGCCAGGTTGCCACTGAAATCACTGAGTGAAGGTTTTAGTTTTGGTAACAATGATCTGTAACTGCTGATTCTTTCCTGTTATAATTTAAAGGATCCTGGAGAAGTAAAAGTGGATATTGTAGAAGAAGATGATTTTACTGGAATAGTTTCTTTTCCTGACTTCAAGATTCCTCCTAATCCTAAGTAGATTTATTTAATGCTTTTTAAGAATTATTAGCATAATAGTGCCTTTTCTTAATACACACATATATATTATCATAATACCATCTTTTGGTTGATATACAGAATGTACATGACTTGAAACCTGGAGATTTCTAACATTTCACATAGTGTGTAACCATAGTATAAATAAATAAGTATATAAAATGCTTTAAAATAAGTTTCAAATCATTATTAAAACATCAGAGCAGAATCTTCTCAAAATAGGCACTGAATGTGCAAAAATTTGGTGCAGAATTTTTCTTTCTAATTATTAACATGAAATATTGTTATGTAGTAATATTAATTTTTGTCTTTGACACCGGTTTTCATCTTAAAAAATGATTGTTGCCATTTTGTAGGTATGGAACTTGGAAGATTGAAGCCAAGTATAAGAAGAGTTTTGTAACCTCAGCTGTTGCCAAGTTTGAAGTTAAGGAATATGGTAAGGTGTGCCAACGCTGACGTGGTTCTTTGACTATACAGAGGTGTCTTTCTGAGTATCTGTGGCTTAATGTATAAAAACACATCTAAGTCACTTTCTTTTCTACTCAATTTTCAGCATTGCCAAGTTTTTCTATCGTCATAGAGCCAGAAAGTAACTTTATTAGTTCTGATAAATTTGAGAACTTCAGGATTGTTGTGAAAGCTAGGTAAGGAAATTTGGATTTGTTTTCTAAATATGTGTGTATCTCTTCTTCTTTCACCTGAAGAATGATTCTTTCATGTCCAGAAGTTTCTTCTTTTACTTCTTCTAGAAGCCTTATCTCACAATCCATTCTTACAAAGTGATTATTTTTCAACAGAAGTGTTTAAAGCTACACACATTTTTTTCTGTCTCGTGCCTAGGAAGTTGCTCTTCTTCAAAACTGAGTATTTTATTGCAGCCATTAAAGTAATCTTAAAAGCATTTGTATTTTTTTGTTCTCAGCTATTTTTATAATAAAAAACTTCCAAGTGCTGATGTTCTTGTTCGTTTTGGAATAATTGAAGGAACTGGAAAAAGAATGATGCCTCATGCAATGCATGTTACTAGGGTAAGAAGCAGCAAGCATAGTTTGTGTAGATTTCATATACTTAGTTCAGGACTGGGCCAATTCCACTGAAGTTTTCCCATTAAATCTGACAAGAATGGGTTCCAACTCCTAGTTTGCATTGACAGCTATTCAGTGTCAACTTTTCCTATGTAATCCTGTCATCGGGGTCATGCAAATGCACTTTGAAATAACATTCAGAGCCAGCATCTGAGATAGAATGTAATTTCAATCTGCTTGAGCAAAACTGTGGTTGAAATTTCTATGAAATACCTTTTATGCTATCTATTAGAGAATAAACGAAAGAAAATGCAGAGTCAGTGCAGTAATACCAAATCGTGATGGGAGACAAACAGATCAAAATTATGTTGATACATTATGGGGACTGTTCTCCACCAATTATCATTTAGTCTGGCCTTTTTATACCGTCATTGAGGAATGACAAAGGGCATTATCTCTCCTTATTTTGTGAAGATATCTCTCTGTTATTTCTACGCCCTGTTGGGCCTGCCTGCAGACTTTGCGATATGTGCCACTGGTCGATTAATTATCAATAATTTTAGGGAATAAAGAATTCTTCATTAAAACATCTCCATCTTTGATTTCATCTGAAAACAGACAGTGAGCAGAAACATGTTGAAGTTAGAATTTACATCTAGTATTTATATATTATTTCTAAATTGTTGACTATTAAGTAATGATTTATATTTCATTTCCAGATGAAAGATGGAGTTGCTGAGATCAATTTTAACAGTAAGAAGTCTGTGAGTTCTATAGGGTATCAAAGTCTAGATGAATTGGATGGGTCATATTTATATATTGCGGCATCAGTGTTGGAGTCTACGGGTAAGTTGCTTTTTAAGTGATTTATTTTTTTAAACGTATCTCCAAATGTAAAGAGAGCTAGAAAACAAAACTATATAGGTAACTTGTCTAGTATCAGAGTTTCCTTTAGTATTCAGAAACTCTTATAAAAACTTGTAAGGAAGCACAGCCCATTCATCACTGTAAAAATGTTTAATCCCTAAACTTTTTTTTCTTTGGGCTATTTGTTTTCACAACAGTGCTAGGAGTTGACTCTTTAGATGTAGGGACTTTGCTATAACAGACAGGTTGTGCTGCCCTTTGAGGGCAACTGGAGCAGACACAGGCTCTAGGACGTGATTATTGAAAGGGGCGTTTATTTTGTTAGGTGGCCTCAGTGGTGAAGCTGAATTTGCTGGAGTCAAGTTTGCTGTATCTCCTTACAAACTGAGTTTGATTGCTACTCCTCTCTTTGTGAAGCCTGGACTTCCATTCTTCATTAAGGTTAGTTAACATAAACAGTATTGTTGCACATGACAACATAAAACCCGTGATGCAGAAGCCACCTTCTTTTTTGTATATATTATTGTAGGTCTTAACACGCTTTCAATTTCCATTGTCTTTTTTTTCACTTGTTATTGTAGAAGAAGCTTAGCAGCTTGAAAGTTTTCTCCTTGAAAAATGTCACCATTCATGTAAGAAATGTTGTCTCTTCTGATGAACAGGTGCAGGTGAAAGATACGGTTGATAAGTTTGTTGGGAATGTCCCTGTAGTCCTCAATGCGAAATCATTTAATGAGCAAATGGAGGAGAGTCAGTTGGTATCAGAGGATTCAGAATATGGGAGAAGAAAAACAAGCATACATGATGGAACTGCTTTATTTGTTGTTAATATCCTAGCTGCTACCAAATTACTGGAGTTTCAAGTGAGTTAAATCATTCTATTGGTTTGTTTCCTCAAGGATTTAATTCTGTATGTTGGAGAATGTAAAACACTGATGGGAAGATTTTACACTCAAAAGTTAATAGTTTATAAACTTAGAGACTGCTACAAATAATCAGTTATGAAATGCAAGTGTTATAATGAAACATTACTTCTCTATTTAATTCTATACTAAATTGTTCTGAAACAAAATATCCTAATTTGCCACATATTTATTTCATAATCATTTAAATAAAGAATCTAAATGAATTGTGTGAAAACCAGTCTCTGAGAGTGCTTCCCCCACTGTGCAGGGAAGCATACCATTAACCTTTTCTGCACTGTTTAAATATGTACATGCTTCTACACTACTATTTTACATTTGACTTGATAATTATAGATATTTTTATTTAATAAAACCATGAAATTCTTGAGTTGGCTTTTATTTTATTAATCCCTGTAAACAGTATGTTCCAGAATGCTTTTAATATTGTAATTATTTGTTTTATTAAGTATACTTATGTATATAAACTATTCAGAAGTCAGGACATGCAGTTTTTGTTTCCTCCTTTACTAAAAAAAATTCATTTTATTATCTTTTCAGATAAAAACTGCAGACCCCCATCTTTCAGATGAAAATCAAGCGAGTAAAACGTATGAAGCAAAAGCTTATTCATCATTAAGTCAGAGTTATCTATATATTGACTGGGCCTCAAACCACAAAGTACTAAAAGTAGGAGATTTCATAAATATTAATGTGTATCCACGTAGTCATTATATTCATAAAATACACCACTACAGCTATTTGGTAAGTAACAGACATTTCCACATAGAATACTGAATTGTGATTTAGTATCTGGTCCTAGATGGAAAACCTCAGCAACCAGGACCTATTCTCAGCATCGAATATACACAGCTCATACAACTGCTCCTTCGACATACAATCTATCAGTCTTACAGTAAAAAACTGTTAAGAGTCTCATGTTTAAATTATATATTAAATCTCCATTGTTTTTAATTCTCATCTGCCTTAGACTGGGATTAAGAACAAGTAGTGCTAGTCTCAAAAGCTATTCCAGGAGTTGAAATAGAGAGGAAGAGAAAGATGCACAGAGATGGCACTTTTTAGAGGATGAGGGAGAGAGCTACCTTCCCCTGAACTAGACCCACTGGTCCCAAATGCATTTTTGTGTGTGTTGGTTTATAGCTAAATGTAAGTAATTATTACTTGTAAGAAATGTATTATATATAAAATTTGATATTTCCCATCATTTTTCTATTACAGATCATGTCAAAAGGGAAGATCATAAACTTTGGAACTCAGAACAGAATTCAGGATTTGGAATACGAGCATCTAACTTTTCAGATAACTCAAGAAATGGTTCCTTCAGCACGTCTTATTGTTTACTATATAGTCATGGGAGAAGAAACTGCAGAGTTAGTAGCTGATTCAGTTTGGCTGAATGTCGAACAGAAATGTGGGAATAGTCTTGATGTGAGTAGCAAAATTTGTGGATGTGCTTTCATTTTATGGTCAGATTTTAACTTAGACTTAACAGAAGTTCTTTAATGCTTCCTTGACTTAATAAAGTATCTGCCTTCATATGCATTTATTTTGGAACAATATGCTTTTAAAATTACCAATCTTTGTTTTCAATTTATAGATTAAGCTGCAATCAAGCAAAGAGATACAGAATCCAGGAGAAGTTGTATCACTTAACATGAAAACACAATTGAATTCCTATGTTGCTTTGTCTTCTCTTGACAAGGCAATATATGGAGTCACAGGAAGAGGAAAGAGAGCAATGGAAAAAGTTAAGTTGTAGCCACAAAAGAAAAATGATTTGTTATTTGTTTCATGCTCATATTCAGATAGCTATTATGTGTCATGTGTTCAGTAAGCCTAAAAATAGGCAGAAGAGCAATTCAGTACAGGAAAAATGTTGCTGGTTTAAATCTGACAGCTCAAAATTATTAAAAGAATTAGTTTACAATAGTTTGATTTCCAGTAAAAGTAAATTGTGGTTTTAAAGGCAGATCTGAACTGTCTCATCAGAACCCTTCAGACTTGGCCAAAAATAAGTTGCAGTGTTAGAGAGTTCCTTGATGAAAGAGACGTGGAGGCTACATTGTCCTTCTTAGTTCTCCCTATAGTCTTTTCAAGTTCTATTTTTAAGGCATCCTGGTAGAATGGCCTGGCAGATGCTATTACATTCAGTAGGTTACAGGGGTTTTCAGTCCTTGTAGAATCTTAAGTACATGTGTATGTAAGTAAAGCCAACATATCATCTGTTGCTGAAAGAATTCCATTCCTATGATAAAACCTGATGTGTTCTTTAATACTTCGGAACAGTCAGATACAAAATACATAGGAGAAGAATAGGAGAATGCTTTTGCACCGACCTTGAGTCATTTGAATCTGTTTCATAGCACTATGGAATTGTTTTTAAACAAACTAGTCTGAGTTATCAGAACTGTTACAAACAGGTTAGTGAAGCATTCCACTTTGATTTGTCTGCATGACTCTAACTGTGTTGTGGACTACAAGAAAATGGCTGTGTTGGTCCTGGTGCTTGAATTAACTCAAATATGACTAAATGGTATTGTTCATTGTGTTGTGAGGACATGTTCCGGACTAAAGTGGCCTTTCTGCAAGTCTAGATCCCTCATTCATCATATGATATATTCCACATTTTAGTTAGCTGCCGCTGTGTTTTTTCATCAGATAATGCTGCATTTGGAAAAGAGCGACCTGGGGTGTGGTGCTGGAGGAGGACAGAACAACGTTGATGTATTCCGAATGGCTGGGCTTACGTTTTTAACTAATGCAAATGCTGATGATTCAAATGAAGCAGGTACATTCCTTTGCCTTAAGCACGAAATTGTGGATTTTCTCTTCTGAAATATTCTATTGTGACTCTCAGCTACTATGTTGGAACTTCATTAAATTAATAGGGAATGCATATACTAATGATTTTTGAGGGAGGAGAACATTATGACTTGTGAATCAGTTATTGTAACTGAAATGAAAATACTTTTATATAATTAAAATTGTAAATAGAAAAATTCTACCAAATTTGGATGTTATTTTATGGAATTATTTTTAAGTAGGCTATGCTATTGCCAAAAACATGTTATTTATTTATTTTTTGAACAGGTGAAACTTGCAATGAAGTTGTAAGAGCCAAGAGATCTGACTTCAAGGAGCAGATACTCAAAGAAGGTGTTAAAGAGAATCATCTTTTAAAGTATATAATTATGGGGAAAAAAATCACACCCATTAGAAAGCAAGAATCTGAGTGTTTGCTTACTGCTTTTAATCATTGCTATTAATGTAATGGAGAGACACTGATAAGTATGAAAGATGACTTTAGAGAGGACCCCACTTATACAACCTCTTAGCCATATGCTGAATTTGAAGTTGTCAAGTTTTGAGTACACATTGAAAATATAGCACATGTTTAAGATCTTTTCTTTTTGAGAGGAAACATAGCCTGAAAACTCACCATACTGCCATATGGCAGTCTTTCCCAGTAACCACCTGCCAGGGACCAAGCCTGCCAGAAGAACCTTCGACTGTTAAATCTTAAAATGTAATAAAACTTCTCTAATCTATATTTTAATTCAGAATAGCAGTGATTGAGTCTGTGTCACTAGGTTTTGAATAATGGCAAGTTTATGTTCACGCTCAAATCTGTCCCTTTGCTGAAATTCTGCAACTTTCAAGAATAGATTAAGTATAGTGAGTTAAGATGCCCTTTAAAATAAAAATGTCATCTCAAGGAAGGGAATTATTTTATTGTTATTTCAGCATCCAAATACGTACATCCAGAAATTCGAAAGTGCTGCATGGCTGGAGTGAGAGCATATCCAGTCACTGAGACTTGCAGTGATAGAGCTCAGCGAATTCGGAGTAGTGCAAGGTGCATTTCTGCATTCAAAGACTGCTGTGAATTTGCAAACAAGCTGCGGGAGAAAGAGCCCAATAAGCTTCTAATATTGGCGAGAATGCGTAAGTACGAGAGCTTTAACTCTCCTGTGGGCATGTGGTGAAATACTTCCTGCAGAATGTGGGTAAATATGGAGGTGATAGCTTTATTAATCTGTTAATCACTCCCTACTACCTGTCAGGGTTACTCCAGAAAGAATTTTACTTGTCTCAAAGACCCCTAAAGAGGGGTAGGAGAGCAGTTCTTTAGTCTGTTAAGAGCTACATTCTCTTCATCCATATTTAGAACAGGCAGAACTGCAATAAGAGAGCATCATTGCCTGTGGAGGCAATGCTGAGTTTGAATGGTAAATGAATGCTGGGCCAGGAGGGGCAAAGCCCAGGGCAGCTGACCCAAAGTGTTCTGCCTGTCTTGCCAGTCATCCCACACCTGGGGCCTCCTCCGTTGTTTGCTGAGATGGCTGCTGGAGCTGTTGTGCTCACCGTGTTGGCACTCAGCCCTCAGCTGCTGTCTGAAGCTCAGTATAACTTTGTATCTTGTATTAGCATTGGGGGTAATATTAGTTCATTAGTATTATTCTATTAAATCTGTTTTTATTTCAACCCACAGGTCTCCTTTCCTTTCCCTGATTCCCCTTCCTGGGTTGGGGTTGGGTGATAGAGCAATTTAGACTGCAATAGCTTGTTAACAAATTAATCTGTCTGGATGTTGGACAGGTGTTCACATGTGTAAATAGATGAGGTGGGATTAACACAGACTTTTGATTGAGAGTACTCAGATACGTTTTTGCTTGTATCGGGACTAGTTGTTGGGGTTTTTTTTACTTGCTTTATTTATATTCTTCAGAGTTTGAGTCTTTCTTGGAACTGGATGAGGCAGAAGTTCGTAGTTACTTCCCTGAAAGCTGGTTGTGGGAAGTTCACCAGGTTTCACCAAGGTATTACTTTCCTCAAATCAATTCCCAGTGTTTGGCTTAGTCATAATTTTACAGAAAGTGCTAAAATCGAGATTAAGTGGATAGCCTGATAGAAACAAACTATCCCTGCCATGTTTTCCTCCATGCAGGATATGCTGTCTGGTGTTCAGATAAGAGTAGCTTTTCCTTTCACTTTCAACCTTGCTAAACACCAGCTTCTGTTAAGTCAGCTAAAACCAAGTTTATTCAAACAAAGGTCCAGAAGTCCTGTTTTCTAAACATGCTTTCATATCTCGTCTTACCTAGGTCTCTCTTAGATACAGGAGTTGTTCTGGGCACTCCCGTTGTGTTGATTAGTTGTTGGTGTTAACAGATGGCTATTGACAAGGTATAAATGTACTAACACTTCTAAACACAGGTCAAAGACTCTGTCTATCACCTTGCCGGATTCACTGACTACCTGGGAAATACAAGGTGTTGGCATTTCTGACAAAGGTAGGTCCTGCAACCTGATTAGTACATATTGAAAAATGATAAGTCACCAGTAAAGGTGGCAGGTATGTGAAGACTTTTTCAGACTTGTTAATCAGAAGGGTGGATAAGATAATTTGCTTTTATGATTTTAATTTTCTCAGGTATATGTGTTGCTGCCCCATTGGAAGTGCAGGTTGTAAAAGATATCTTCCTGAGCGTTTATGTTCCTTATTCCGTGGTACGAGGAGAACAAATTGAGTTAAAAGGATCAGTTTATAACCATAAAGATCTTGCAATTAAGGTAATTTGTGGGTTTGATAAGTTCTATGCAAAGATTAACATAATAAACTGAAAAAGCGTTTCCCCTGAGAGCATCCAGTATAAATAGATCCTTGGATCAGATTTCTCCAGTTACATATGCTCTACATAACTATGTAACAATGAAATCCAATCATTACTGTTTCATTTCCAGCCATTCCACCAATTACAATGTTGTCATGCTCTTGCCTAGCAATTAAAATACAATTTTTCTATTCCAATTGTTTGGGCACAGTGTCAAAAAGTGATGGGACTTTTGAATGACCTGCTCCAGAGCTCACAAATTACACTGTCTAGGGATTCAATATAAAAAGACTATTTTTACTGCAATACATTCAAACAGAAGTGCAAAATTATTATTGAAAAAAATTGAGTATAGTATGCAAAGGTACACGTATGAAGCAGCTCTGTGTGTGAAGCCTAGTATAGTGGCTCTGTGGTATTGCTAATGAACATTTGTTAGTGTGTCTCTAGTGCAAGCAATAGTAATTCCAAAGTTAGTAACACTTGCTCATTGTAAACAGAAAATTAGCATTACAGAGGCAGAGTGCTCATTTTAGTATTCCATTGGCTTTAATATTTATCTGGTGTGATACCTGTCATGGCAGTGAAACATTTACAATCTTTCTGCATTTCAGTTCTGTGTTGCAATAACAACTGGGAAAGGAATCTGTTCTTTTGGAGATTCTGCAACTGCTGGATCGAGGATACACAACTGCCATCTTAAGAATCTCGGCGGTAGTTCTTCATCACCATTCACATTCAGAATACTTCCCTTGGAATTAGGTGTCCACACAATCAACTTTACATTGCTGACAGACAGGAACAGTGAAATTGTAGTTAAAACATTACGTGTAATGGTAAGGAAAAAAAATATAAATATTTGTAGTGTTTTTGAATTTAATATTAATTCTGTCACAAGAAATAAAAATATATTAAATCAATATATAAATATTGCTTTATTTTAATATTGTCAGAATCTAAAATATCACATGATATCATTGAATTCACTGAAGTGTATGCAGTGGAAAAATGCAAGGCTGAGTATTTGAGTACACACACCATTAAACCTTGATTATAAGAATTGTCAGAAAGATTATGTATATAAATAGGTTATAACTTGATAAGCAAGGAGAATACTGTATTTTAAATTACTTGGTTGAGATTTTCAACTGCTCAAGCAAGACACTTTTTTTAATTTTATACTTTCCTAAGCTTTTATTTAAAACATTTGTTAAATTTTCTCAAGAATTTTGGGAGATAGAACACTAGCTTAAATGTATGTAGAATAGATGTTGAACAGCGAAGTAAAAGTCAACTGCAGAGAAAGATGTACAATGCAAAAAAAATATGGTTTTAAACTGATGTTTCAGCTAATATATTTGATAAAGGAAAAGTCTTTTAATTTTCTACTTCTTTCCTCTTAATTGTTTCAGCCAGAAGGTGTTAAGAGAGAAATTCAGGCAGGTTTCACTTTGGATCCACAGGGTGTTTATGGTAAGAGAATTGATCACATATGTCTTTATTTTTTCATGTTCTTGATTCATGATTATGAAGTTTTTTGTAATGTGAAAAAAATGGCAATTCTTCTTCCTGAAATATTCTTTGTATGTCCCTTCCAATGATTTCTTGTCCTTTCATTTGCTAACAAATCCATTTCAAAATAGCTGGTGTTTCAAAAAAACCCACTCAAATTAATTTCTCAAGGGAACCTTTAGATATATCTTTTACTATGATATAATACTAAGCTTTTCTTAGTGTGCTTGAAAATCAGTTAGCAGGTGCTTTATTAATGAAAACCAAATATGTTTTAATTTAACCAGAGACTAATCTGAAACCACAAAGTTTAAGTCCAGATCAGATTTTTTTTCTTAACAAAAAAGGCAAAAGAAAGGTTAAAGTGTTTGCATCTGTTCTTTTTCAAAAGTTGATATTGTTTGCATGTGCATTTGGGTGTATTTCTAGTTTTCATGTTATAAGTATTTTGGTTACAGGCTTCTCAAATAGATGTAACCTTTAAATCTGGCTATTACATCTGAATCATCTATTTGATTTAGTTTCTGCAGTATGATACATACAATTTTTCAATTATAGGTTCAATCAAGAGACGGGAAGAATTTCGATACAAAATCCCACTAAATCTGGTCCCTAAAACAAAAATAGATAGAAGTGTCAGCGTAAAAGGTAAATGGAATTGAAGCTTGTAGTCTAATGTATGTGTTCTTTCTGTATATACATTCTTTTTCTCCTATTTCATATTCCTTTGTTCAAACTTGTCTGAATTTATTCCTAGATTCTCCTTCTTTAGAGAAAGGGCTGTTCAGATCAGCTTTTTGTGTAGAATTTTAAATACTTCATAAAGAATGATTGCTTATATTGCTTATCAGCACAATTCCGCCCTTGAATTCACTTTCATGAGCTCTCATTTCAATAAATTTTTGTTTTTTTCTTTCCACAGGGCATCTTATGGGTGAAGTGATTGCCACAGTCCTCAGTCCTAGTGGTGTTAATATTCTTACCAATCTGCCAAGGGGCAGTGCAGAGGCAGAGTTCATGAGTATCGTCCCAGTATTTTATGTATTTCGCTACTTGGAAGAGTCAGATAATTGGCAAATACTGGGTTCCGAAACCTTAACTTCAAGAACTCGAATGAGGAGGAAGATGAAAGAAGGTAGGAAAATATAGCTGTTGAGAAAATATAGTAGTAGAGATGCACAGACTTTGCTAAATGAGAAGGATAATATATCTGAGTGAGCAAATACAATTTTAATATAAATCTCTCTTCATAACTTATTTTCTGCCTGGTGTATCCCTTAGGAATTGTAAGCATCTTGTCATTCAGAAATCCAGACTTCTCATATAGCATGTGGAAGAATGGGCAAGCGAGCACATGGTGAGTTAAAAAAGTCTTAATTAGAATGCATGGAAAAGGCTTGTTTCACCCCTTTGCAATATCTGCTAATTGAGACAAATACGATCTGTTTGATTTGCTTGGCAGGTTGACAGCTTTTGCTTTAAGGATTCTCGGACAAGTTAGTCAATATATAAATCTTGATCAAATTTCTGTTTGTAATTCACTTCTGTGGTTGATTGATAACTGTCAAATGCCAGATGGGTCATTCAGTGAATTTTCAACTTACCAACCAGTGAAACTGCAGGTATGAAAACCACATGTTATCTGTGCATATGCAGTAAAAGCTGAAGTCACCAGGAGATAATGTGCTTTAGGATATTTTAGACTTTTAGACAAGATATTTTAGACTCTATTTTACCAGAACACCTACTTGAGACAATTTTACTAAATTTGCATTTTTCTAAATTTGTTTAAAGAACAGCACAATCTTTCTGTTTTCCCACTAAAAGTAGCTGCTTGCCACTTCTTAATATTTAGAAAACAATTATGTAGGTTGATTTTACAGTATAATAGTCCTGGCTTGCCAATGGCTTTATATAATTTTGTCCCTTACCTTCAAAAGAGTCAACATATTTTAAGGCTAAACCAAACTGATATTTCTTACTGAAATTCCAGTTTGTTTCCACACCTAAACTGTAAAAAGTTGTATTTATTTAAATTAACTGTTGTTTCTATTTTTTATATTTACATATTTTATTTTGTAGGGAACACTACCTAAAGAAGCTAAAGAAAAAACTTTGTATCTCACAGCATTTTCTGTTATTGGAATTGAAAAGTCAATTAAAATATGTCCTACTCAGGTAAACAATATTTTGATTTCTGCCAGCAGTCATGTTCTTGGGTTCTAATTACTTCCATTTTCTTTACAATTTGTTCAAAGACATCAAAAGACTTTTTTCCATTTCAAAGATGGAGATTTATTTGCTTTGCTAGTCTTTGTCTTTCAAAATCAGTAAAAGAAAAATAATGAAACTTCTGATTGCTTTATTATAAGATATATTGTAGAAGATACTATGTATACCTATATTGTCTTGATAGATGTGTTTCTTTAACAATAAGTCTAATAGATGTTACCTGTAGCCTGTTCATCCTTTCAGAAAATCCATGATGCTAAAAATAAAGCAGGAGATTATTTGATGAAAAACATACAGTCTGCTCAAAGCCCTTTCACTATGGCCATAACTTCGTATGCTTTAACTCTTGTGGATTTGAACCACCAGTCTGCACGGTCAGCATTCATTGCACTGAAGAAGGAAGCATTGGTCATAGGTATTACTAAATTCTCTCAAAGTCTCTGTTGTGGTTGGCTGTCAGATAGGCTGTTCTTTCAGTATTTTTAAGTTCTCTAATGGCATGGCACTACTTGGAGAGTGAATTTCAGTGATGCTTGCTTTGGCATAAGTGAATTTTTAGTCTTGCTTGACCTAGTATTTTTGCTAGATCAAATCTTATTTTCAGCTTTTCAACAGTGGATTTCATTAGCAGCATGCAAGTCAGCTCTTCGTGTCATTCCCCATTGTGTCACGTTTGTTCTATCCGTAGGCTTTCCTTTTATGCTGATGTCCACAGTGGATTCTATTTGTCTGCCTCCTCAGCCTTATGGTGTGTCCACTCTCTTCCTTGGCTCAGAGGGGAATTTTTCACAGTATCTGCTACTGCCCTCACTTTTGTTGTGTTGAGTTTCCTTCTTAATTTCTCACTGGTTGATGAGGGACTTTGTAGTCTCTTGTGAATGCTGTTCCTTTTTAGTGTATTTTGTCACAAGCAAGGAACTCAGACTGTTCTCTGCCAAGTACCGATTTCCACTGGAACAGAAAAGCTTTGTCCTGTCTGTTGAAAGTGGCTTTAAAAAAATAAATTTAAAACCTGTATTCTATTTGCTTGGCCACTCTAGCCCTGTTCAGGTCCAGCACTATTCAGATATGCATCAGGTGCTATGCATAGGGTCTGTTTATCATCAGTGTGTAATATAAACATCAGATTTACCAGTGTAAAAGAAGTGCATCTTCATCCCCTATTAAATGCAGAGTGAGTTTCTCCTTTTCTCCTAAACCTGAGTAGGCAATAGTTCACCTTGTGTAGTCTGGAGAGAGCTGTTGCCATGTTTCAATCCGAAACATCTCTCTTATGCTTCTGTAGGTGACCCTCCTATTTATCGATTTTGGAATAAAAATTTCAAAGTACTAGATGAACACACTCCCAGCTCTGGTACTGCAGAGATGGTTGAAACTACAGCCTACGCCTTGCTTACTACTTTGTTAAGAGGGGACAAAAGCTATGCTAATCCAATCATCAAATGGTTGTCTGAAGAACAAAGACGTGGTGGAGGATTTCATTCGACTCAGGTGAGCTTTTAAATATCTTGTTCTCATTCTTGAAGTCCCAAAATCTGAGACATTTATTTATGACATGATATTTGTTCTTGTTTTTCACAAAAACAGAACACAGTGGAAGGAAGTATACATTTTTCATTGTAAAAACAGTGTTAGTATGCATGAATAGACTAAAAGTCAAGTGAAAGTTGCCAGATTTCTAATACATAACTAACTAGTCATAGTATATAGATTATTCCAGTTCATGCAACCTCCCTTTTTAAAAATGTAAAGTTTCTGTAAAGAAACTGATGAGTGCTGTGTTTGTTTACTGCTATTTGCTTGCTTCCTTTTTAGTATTTGCATGTATTTCTTTCAATTGCACAAATATGTCTATGAGTATAGTGTTAAGTATGTTACCACCATTAATTCTTTATAATTGATTTCTGGCAGGACACAATTACTGCCCTTGACGCCTTGACTGAATATTCCCTTCTTTCCAAACGGCTTTTTTTGGACATGAGTGTTAAGGTAGCATACAAAAACCATGGATTCCTTCAGCTGTTTCAACTGACAGAAGATAATTTTGTGGGAAGAACGATGACCGTGAGTGAACAGTATTGCTTTTGAAAAGTGAAAGCAGAATTCTTAGCAACTTGTTCAATTACTATTTGAACTTTGAAATTGCTACTAAAGTAGCTTTTTCTTTTAATAAACTGGTAGTAGTTTGGGATAGCGAATGTTTAAGGACTTGGCTTATCTGCTAAATTTAATGCATTTGAGTATTCATTTAAATTCAGTAAGTCTGCTTGTTCCTATAAAGGTCGGGTTTTTTTGTAGGGTCTGTTTGTAGCATTAGGCTTTTGTATGTATTTAAAATGAAGACAAGACAAGCAGGTCGTCTGACCCAAATTGTTGCTAATAGTCCTATCTTTATTATTAACTTATAACATCAATCCTTTAGATACCTTTGGATGATGACATATATGTAAGCACTGGAAGCAGCACTGGCGTAGCTACAGTCAATGTAAGCATGCGACCACTTTTTTTTATTGTAATCTATGATTTCTTAATATCAACACTGAAAAACAAACAGAAATTTCTCATAAACTCTTCCATTTGTTGCCCTTACCTTTAGACTCGAGTGATGGATGTCATTATGGCTACAATTTAGATTGAGTACAAGCCATTGTATGACTTACAGCTAATGAGAGAGAAGTTGTGAAGTTTCTTCCTCTGCTTTGGAGGTTTTCTGTTCCATAAATCTAAACAGATGATCGACTTGGTTTTAATGCTCATCAGTTATTAATGTCTCTGCTTTGTATTACATTACCATCTCTGCTTTATATTTTTAATATATATGTTTTTATTTATACATGTGTAGGTGAGGACAGTATATAATACGATTGGTACTTCTGAAGAGATATGTAACTTTGAATTGAAGATTGTTCCAAAAAGAGATAAAGGTAAAGGTTTGATATGGTTTCAAATGTTACTACTTGGGTCAATGCAAGGGAGAGAGGAAAAAAACCGCTTACTTAAACAAAGTACTTTAACAAAGTGTTTTATATTAACAATGGAACAGTAATAAATTCTGCCACTTTCTAAATGCAAAACTGGAAAAGATATTTCTAGAAACATTTTTAGCCCTTCTTGGAACTATTGTCTTTTAGTGAATAGAAGTAATGTTGAATGTATTTCTGTTAGGTGCATTTTTACTCATTTATGGAAGAGTTTTTGCAGCTGGGGGAATGAGGAACACAAACTTCTAGCAGAAGAAAGAAATATGATGGGGGATGGGGGTTACAGTGAGCTCTGCAAGGTACTGAGGGTTTGAGTCCAGTTACAAAAGGATATATAACCACATTCTGAGCTTCTGCTATGAAGTAGTTTTAATAACATAAGTACATAATAAAGTACATTAAGCATTAAAGCTGTCATTTCACCTGAATGATAAGAGAAGTATAATGCTACTTGTATGTGGCTAGACAATGAGTTCCTATAAAAACGATCACCAAAACAATTTAAAGAATTATCTTTCAATTATGAAAATGCTCTATGAGAGTTTTGGATTGTTGCTTCTGAGGAGTTATAAAAATACTTACTTGACTTTATTTGATATGAGAACGTTACAGGGAAGAAGATGAAGATGGCGAGCCACTGGGACGCTTAGAGGCTTGTGCAAAGTAAGTGCAGCCCATGGGGATTTTGGTTGGTTCGTTGGCTTTTTTCTTTCCCCAGTGAGTGAGCCAGTGTTTTGCATTGAAAGGTTTCATTTGACTAAAAGCTGGTTCTACATGTCCTGGATTTCCTAACAATCAATGCTTCTCCTTGCAAAGATGGAAATCCCCAACTGGCATGTCAAGGATTTGGAGCAGCACAAAGCAAATGCACTGTTTACAGTGGTCTGAATATTGGTAGAATTTTCTCTAGGTTTTTCTGGGATCACATTTGAAAATTTCTTTATAATTTCAGTTATGTTTGACTAATAATTTAGATCTATTTTAGGTACAAGCCTGGTGCAAGAGAGCCGCAGTCAGGGTCTGCTCATGCCGTGATGGATATAGGTTTGGCTAGTGGTTTGGAAGCAAATACAGAAGACTTATCTACTGTAAGTGTTGGAGAACTTTTTTCTTTTACTGAAGTTTTTTTTTTGACAGAACTACAGTATTTACTGTTCTTCATCTGTTTTGGTTAGAGTAGTAGTACAGATTTATATCATTGTGTTAAAGCTACTCATTACAGAACCTTCAAGATCATCCGGAAATTTTTAACTTGTATAAAAGATTTTTTCTCTGTTTTTCTCCCCTGCAGCTTGCAAGTGGAGTTGATCAGTTAATAGCAGATTATGAGATAAAAGATGGGCATGTTATTCTGCAGATAGACTCGGTATGTTATCCTTATCATAACTGTAAGCATCACTTTAAATCTTTGGAATTATTTTGTTTTCTCTAGAGCTCCTTAATTCTTGTGTCTTTCAAATAGGTGCCAGCTAGTAAGTTCCTCTGTGTTGGGTTCCGAATAGGTGAGCTTTTCCGGGTTGGAATGCGAAGTCCTGCCACGTTCACTGTATATGAATATCACGCACCAGGTATGTGTTCCATGTCTTCAAAGTTCAAGTTTGTCTTTTAACTCTTTATTCCTCCTTAATAACTTCATTTTTCCTTTTTCAACAGCTTTTTAATCCTTGTTATTTTAAGCTCGGGTAACTTTTAACTCACAAAGATTCAGTGCTGACTTCTTGGACTCTGATTTTCTATATGTATTCATTATTTATTTTTTGATTTTCTAGATAAAAAGTGCACTATATTTTATAACCCTTATGGAAATGAAAAACTTGTGAAATTGTGTGAAGGCAATGAATGCAAATGCATGGAAGGTAAACTTCTTTTAAGATGTATTCCCATTTCACTTGGTGGGAAAATGCAGTGTAGTGCTTTGGACAAAACCACACTAAACGCAAGGAAAAAAATCCTCCTAAGAACACAACTGTTGTCCTCTCCAAATTTTACACTAAAAAAGCTAATTTTTTAAAAAAAGAAGCATTGCAGTATGATCATGGATGTCTGACTGGGTTAAGTTCAGGTGGCTGGGAGTGTTATTTTCTATTTTACAGCACGTAATCCCTTAATTATGGTGTTTCTCAGTTCCAGTAGGTTATCCCACGCAGGTAGAGGTTCGTGATGCTTTATTTGAGGACATGTGATGACACCGTCTGAACACTGGCTTTCTTCTTTCTCAATTTAGCTGAATGCAGTAAAGTACAAGAGAGACTAGATCAGTCTATAACTGCTGATACCAGGAAAGCAGCTGCATGCAGGAATGATATTGCATATGGTAATATTTGAATTGTCATTACCTATTTTATGTGCTCTGTCTGAAAAGTTTACCTGTTTACTACTGCTGAAAAGCATTTTATTCCAATTAGATCTTTAGTGATTAAAATTCAGTAGTCTTGACAGTGGCATAGAATATATGAAGTGATATTGGAGCAGAGAAGTGCTGCCTGTACCCTCTGCTGAGTAAGTCCCATAGCCAGGATTAGTGCACCAGTGAGTTCTGCTAATAAGCACTGTGCTTCTCTTGCTTGGTACCATTCTGGCATGATCATGTGGCTTTGGGGTCAGAGGAAGTTGTGGGACATCGGAGGAGAGCGTGGGTGGAACCTGTTAATGTTTCTTAGCCCTACAGTGTATAGCTACAGCCATCTTTGCCCCAGAAATTAGTATTGTAAAGGGACAGTGTATTCTCCATCTGAGCATCTGTGAGACACGCAGTATGGATTGCAGGAACAAGGAATAACAAGAAGTTTGCTTTGTGTTGTTCTGCAGTTTATAAAGTGAACATCTTATCACGCAGTGAAGAAGGTTATTTTGTAAAGTATTCTGCAACTCTTCTGGATCTCTATAAAAGAGGTGAATGTCCTGTTCTTAATCCATTTAACAATTTATTTAGAGTAAAAGCTGTCAGGTTGAGGCCACTGAAGCAGCTGACAAAAATCTTCAATCCTAGTCATTTCATGAGAGTAGAAAACCATAGTCTCAAGCCTTTGAGAATTCTCTTGTGCCCAGAGAAGGGCAGTCTTTGATGTTTCTAGACAGCTCTGGGAGAGGTAGTGGCTCATAGTTCCTGCCGAGCCCAAGCTGGTATTCGTTCATTTTTCCTCTGAGTTTAAGCATCCAATGTGTCCTTATGATTACTGTAATACAAAATTATTTATTGTGCATGAGGCTCACTTACCATTCAGATTTAGTTTAAAAACAAGAAACAAGTTTTATATTGTCACATTTTCCCATTATGTAACTAGTGGCAAGGAGATCCCTTGGCTGTGCTGTATCATAGATTGTTTTGGTGTTTTCTGTCTGATATACTGGAAATTCTCTTTGTGAAATTTTCCAATTTTTGACATTCTACTTCAGGGCAGGCCTTTGCTCAAAAAAGTAATGAAATAACCTTTGTTAAAAAGAAGACCTGTGCAGATGCTGAATTGAGCCCAGGGGAGCAGTATTTGATCATGGGAAAAGAAGCCTTGAAGATAACTGTTGGTTACAGTTTCAGGTAGGTCACTTACATCAGAATGTGCAGAGATTTAATCTTAGTGCGCTGTGAAGTGGCAAGTGTTTGTGTGTAATAGTTCATAAGTAATATACAGTTGATCTAATTCTTTAAATATTAGTTTGATCAATAGTTACACAATGTGTTCTCAGACATGTACATTTAAAACAGGATTATGAACACAAATTTCATATGTAATTTTTTTTCATTTGACATCTTCCTCACCAAATCTTTGCAGCAAATGATCATTTTCTCTTGTCTTCTTAGATTCCAGTACCCCTTGGACTCCAGCACTTGGATTGAGTGGTGGCCTTCAAATGCAGCATGCACAAATTGTCAGGGCTTTTTAAATATAATGGAAGATTTTGCTGAAGATCTTCTTCTCAGTGGCTGTTGATTTACTTGGAGAATTTTAAAATTAAAAATATAGGTCGAATCTCATAACAAAAAAATAATCCTTACCTGTTTTGTAATTCTTTCCTAAAATTAACATTCAGTAATAATTTGTCTTCAAGGATGGTCTTTGCTTGTATTTCATAGCAACATTCTTATAACGTAGCAATGATCAAAATATGATTTTTAATCTCGGATGAGAAAATAACACAGAATACTGCAAAGACATTTGAAGTCACATTAAGTGGATGGACTGCAAGAACAAACACTGAAAGTACTGTCTTGTGCCAGAATAACACTTAGAAGCATTAAAATCTGATATCTTACTAAAATATGACCTTTCATAAAAAAAAATAAAAGGAAAAATAAAATTGTTTTTCAAATAATTTGATATTCTTGCATTTGGTGTTTCTTCTGATAGACAGTGTTGGTATGTCACCCATCTGTGTAGAGAAAATAGACTATCTTAAAACTAGTAGTATATTTCTCACTGCTTCTGTTTTAGAAAGACCGTATTTTGGATATTAACCCTGCAGTCTTGGTAAAAATTGTTTGGACAATTTTGATAGTAAATAACAATAGCATAACTTAAATTACATGATAATAATTACATGATAATGCTGATTATCCTTAATTTTTACACCATGCTTCTTTATTTTTGAAAATTCTTTTGCCAGAAGAAATTACTCCCCTTTTTATTTAGGCATGAGTATTTCTTACTGTATATGAAGGAATATACACAGCTCTTGAAATGCTCCCTGTTTTCCACTGTGACAGAAACAGCAGAGGGAGCACAAGAACATCGTTTTCATATAGGTCCTATAAAGATTAGTACTTTACTTCTGTGTCATCTGGTTATTAAAGTAACTCTATCATACAAAACTGTTATTAAACATTTTCAGTATTCATCAGTCACTGCAAACAAAACTGTACTGTACCTAGGTGAGGAGTCTGTGTGGTATTTGTAGGACTTGCATTGTTGAAGGGACTTTAACCTTAGGGCTAGTGGCTATTCCCATTGCAGTGGCCACCTTATGCTCAGTCCTGGGGGAGGAGCTGGAGGTTAACCAGGTCTGAGGAGAGTTTTGCCCTTCTGCTAGTATAGATCATCTTTGCCTGCTGGTATAAAATCATGTTTGTACAGCTCTGTAAATATATGCAGCCACTTCATATGCTCTCTATGAAAGAAACTATTTTATTCCCTAGATTTTTCTTTTGTACTTTTTTTTTTTTAAATTCCTGCATTTCCATTCCTGACACTTAAGTGTTTACATTTTTATGGTCTGCAAAAAGAAGTTCCTAAATAATATGCATGTCATTCATTATTTGTATTTTAAGACGCAGTAGACTGAATCAGTGTCTGCTGTAACTTAGGTAGATTTACAACAAATGTTACTTTGGCATTTGATGACTGGATTTGACAGTTAAAAAGCTTGCCTTGCCTCCAGGAAAGTGGCAGATGAAGGGCCAAATTTCCTTCTCACGGCTCCTGGCACAAATCGTCTTGGTTCCCAGTAAAACTGAGAAAAGAGTTTGATACAAAGTACAGTCGCACACATTTTTATTTTTATTGAATAGTTGCCCAAAGGCAGCACGTCCAAGAACTTTAAAATTACTGTTTTCCCTCTCTCCTAGGAATATCCTTGATCCAGAGTGTTTAATATGTGGAAGAAGACAGTCACAGATGATGCAATTTTTAATTTTGGCTCTGTATTTTTTTTTATCCTCCAAAGTTTACTAAGAAGCATAAGAAGATAACACTGTATCTAATAATAACTGGACATAAACTCAAATTGCAGAGAGAAGCAAACATTTCTGTTTCTGAGCTGTACAATATTGTTGTGAGGGTGTGTATTATGAGACTTAATTATCTCTCAGGAGTGATGCACCTTCTCATAAAATTCTCTTTCTCACATTTGATTATAAATGCAGAGATGCTGACTCAACTGTCCCTGCTGTGGTGCAACCTGAAGATTCCTTTAAAACATTGATGTCATTGTTTGCAAAGGAGCAAATTCTATTCAGATGTCACAGCCACAGGCCCCTGCTCTGGAGGTGTGTATATATATATTAATGTAGGAAGATTTACCTTCCTCACGTGGCATGGCATGGCTTTCATATGAAAACCACATGGGGGAAAGGTGTATCTATGTCCTCACCTGTTTCACACATGCAAATTATGTTTGCAGATTTCTGTCAGATCTAATTAGTAAGACAAGAGAAAGTGGAAATGACAAGGGACTGATTTTAGAATCTACTGCTGTACTAACCTTAGTGACTTGTAGTCAGGGAGTTCTGAGGCACTAAGCAACTCACAGGATTAATCCCAGCAAAATAGAAATTCCTGGAATAATCACTGCTTGGATGACTCATCTGTTTTATGAAATGGAAATTATTTCAAAACACATTCTGTACTTCTGTGCTTACTGGGGATTCTGAACATCAGAAAGGCCCCTTTATATCTGAATTGTACACAGTGTTTTTCTATCCCGTGGTTGTTTATATACGTGGTGTGCAAGACTCCAAATGTTCCAGGCTTTGAATCACTGACCAATAGCTTTAGAAGTTCCAGAAGAACATGCATTTGCCTGCTACACTTTTGTAGTCTACCCAAAGGCCAGCCAGCCCCTGTACGTGGGATTACTGGGCTGCCTACATATTAATGCACTTGCCCAGAAAGCTGTGTACTTTGGTGCACATTCACTCTCACACCTCCTAGAATAGAGCTGACTGCCTCATCTGTCACCGCTGGCCAGGTACCAAGGGCCATGGATAAACAGGGGGTTTTATTGTCATTTATTGATATAATAGCACATCATAGTCAACCCAGCTCCCCAAGTGAACTTCAGAGCTGCTCCTAGTGATATGCACAGATAATCTCTGCAAACACGACCCACTTAAAGTCAATTAAATTAGCTAGGTCATTATACTTTCACTCCTATTTAAATCTATTTCCCAGCTCGGCCTTTGAATAAGAAAATTCACCAGATGCCATTCTAATGTAATTCTCCCTGAATACTCCTGGCAGATATGCAGGATTGGTCAAATTCCTGAGAACAATTCTAAGGGTTAATACTATGTAAGCTTTTAGTTCTTTTAAAAAATGTATGTTTCTGTAAGTTTGCTGTAGATTTCTGTAGTTTTCCTGCATTTTACTGATTTTTAGATCGGTAAATGTGACAAAATGAACAGATTTCTCTCTTCACTTCGTTGCAACCAGAAATTAATCTAATTGATCCAAGCTAGTAAGTGACTTGAATAGACCAAATTCCACCCTATTATGCATAGTGACACATGAAACTCACACTCTTTTGGTCTGCTCATGAAAGCTGCTCTGCTGCGCCTAACTACTGTGACTAATTTAGGAAGAGAGCCAAATGTTGCCGTTCTCTGGCCATTGCTTTACTAGCAGGGCAGAAATGATTTTGTGTGTATAATCTTTCAGGATATGCCACAAGCTCTGAGTAGCCTTAGCCAGACAATTTCAGTGTGAAATTATTTTCTATCTCTGCATAGAAATGAAAATGTTCAATATAGGCACCGCCTCTGTTCCGAGTCGGTAGGTGGGATCGTGCATTGTTTAGAGCAATACGAAATGCTCGAATTGAATCCTCAGTAAGATTTCTTTCAAGCTGAAAAATATCTTTTTTCATAAATAACGTCAAATTCTCATCTCTAGAAAGAGTTGTGGAATCTGCTGTCAGGGGTCAGGAGGTTCATTTCTAGTAAGGGTGTGGAAGAGGTGAGTGAAAACAAAAGGAAATCCATTTTTTCTTTTGAATGAATATTATTTTGTAATTTAAAAAACCCACTCTCTCTCTGAGAGCTGCCAATTTGGTGTTCATCCATCATGAGTTGTCTCACTGGACCCTACCTACAGAGGCTTCTTTTCAGTCTATGTAAATGTTCATGTTTATGCATGTCTCCTAGCAAAATGTGTTCCTAATCTCCTGCCGAATTCTTACATCAGAACACACTGAAATTTGGCATGGCCATCAGTTATTTTCCAGTCAAAAACCACCTTATAGGAGTTATATATGCTTTTAATTTTTAAGATATTTAATAATGTTTTCACCTCTAATTAGGAGAAATATCTGGGTTTGGCTCTTTCATTCTCCTGGGAACTAAGAGTTTGGTTTTGCTAATTGCTGGGTCATTACAAAATTCCATTCCTCGTGTTCAGTTTTGCTTTTCAAGTTCTGAATGAACTTGGAATTTGGATACATGTTTAAGCAGCAACTGATTTCCTGGAAAATACTAAACTGAATCAAACACCACAACTGTCATAAAAAGATCATTCAAATTTAGAAAACAACATCAGGGAAATCTGGAGTAAAGACTGCTATATTCAGCCCTTTCTTTTCTATCCCTGGAAATATTTGTTACATACAAGTGGTTTTTTATAAAACAGTTATTTACCCATGTTCATAGCTAGAAATGCAGATTATTCCTAAGGTGCTGTGGTTCAGACTAATTTCCTTGATTTATTTGCTACTTGACAACTAAAATGTCAATTTCTTTTGCAAGCAAATCAGACAAAATGTTAGCTTTGGTGTGTGTATTTGATTCAGCTCAGATATTAAACCACAAAAAATGGGGTTTACAATGGAAAATCAATTTTCTCTTAATGACAACAGCCCCACTGGAGCCGGTTAAAAGTACTCCAAAAGAAACAGAGAGAGGTTCAGAGTCTGGGCTTAGTACACTGCAGGCTGGTTTCAAGGAGCCCTGTCACGGACTTGCCTTGTCTAATTTGGCTTTACAAGAGTAACCTCAACAGTGCATTCTTTCCACTGCCTATTACATATTCTCTGCAATTTATACTGTGGAGCACATCCTCAGCGAACACCAATCAGTGTTGTTGCAATGGTTTTGGAGAAGCTATACTTTTTGTGCTTGATACCTCGATCTGTAGATACAGCATTTCTTTAACTGAATTTCTAGCAGTAAGTGTGAAAATTTCTTTCCAAGGAGAAAGTACTTTATAAACATTTTATAAAGTATTTTATAAACATGTCGCACATGCACAGAGATTCACATTTCACAGTTTATACCTGCTGGAGTGGAATTTACAATATATAGACATGAAGTGTCTAGTGGTGTTGGTGACAGATGGGGCATAAACTGCAGCTGTAACTGAAGACTTGCACTGACTGCATTGTCTGTCTCTGCCAGTCTGATTAGCCAGTTTCCCTTCATTATTTATGACTAGCAATATGCAATAAAAACATCATTTTCAGTGCCCAAATCATAACATTTTCCATAAGACCCTACAGCCGTGAGGTCCTAGAGAATATTCATCCCAGGCTCTGACAGCTACGTAGAAATAGGTATTAGTTCCAACCATTAGTGTAATTCCAAAAGTTTCGAGCCACCAGTCTATGTAATATGAATGCAATATTAAAAGGTGTTTTGTTCCTAGCCCCAGTCGGTTGGGATATGTTAAACAGTATGTATTGAATAATTGTTTTAAGTAACCTTTGCAGTTGCTTTTGGTTCGAGGAGTGATCCAGAGATGCACTTATAAAACAGAACTGGAAACATAAAGGGTCAAATTAATCTGTGATGTAATTTAACAGGATTCCATGGATTTACACCAAAAGTTGGGGAAATGTATCTAAACCCATGAATTCAAAGCAAATTCCTAGAAAGCCACGTCCCATGTATCCCCTGTCTGTGCCTGCTGGCCCCATGTCTGTGGGGGTCCTGCCAATCTCCACGGCCAGTTCTGAACAGCTCCAGGGTGAGTCCCAGCAAAGGGCAGCTCAGCCCAGAAATGTCTCCCAGGGCCCTGCCTGACAGTCCCTGAGCTTTGAAGCAAAATATCAATTAGAAGAAAAAGTGTTAGATATTATTTTAGATAACCAGATTAAAAAATGCTGGTTTTCCTTCCCATGCATATCTTTCCACAAAGAAAGGACAACCTTAGCTTGTGAAAATTTGCCACGATTCTGAACTGTTGCACTCTGAAGCCAATCTGTATTTTGATTTCTTCCAGGATGGCCCATTGTTGCTGAACCTGAACAGATGGGAGCATTCATTCCCTAAGCACTTTGTGCCCCATTCACTTGCTTTGGAGTTTCAACATTTGACTTGTGATGCAGATGTTTGACATGGAGTTACAAGGTTTGTTTTCTTGGCTGAATCCCAAGGACACTGCTGGGAACTTGTATGTGATGATGTGCTTTTGGAGTCCCATCACTGGCAAAGCTGCCAAGATACTTGGCCTCATGAGAGGACTCTTTCTATTCAGGAATTTAAACTTGAAGGCTGCTTGTCTCTGTTCAGAATATAGACCTGTCTTCCTCTATGCCTGCTTTCTCCTGCATCCAATTTTACTTTTTCATTCAGGCTTCTCCTATGCTTAAAAAATATTTTCCTTTCTCCTTCAAAACATCTTGGGAGTTTTCTTTCTGTAACAATGTTTTGCTGTGGGCTTTGGTTCTCTTTACAATATGATTTTCCTCCTGTGAAACGTTGAGTAATGCTTGGAATTTGTGTTCCCTGGGTTTCTTGCCCATAAAATACAGGCACAAATAGACATTGTCAGTGGTATTGTGGAAATTACTCAGGTTTATGAGCCATGCTGAAAAACTGGGAAGATAAGCCCAGTGTTCTTAGTCACTCTACAACAGCAAAGTGAATGATGGTCTCAGTAGAAGAGGGATGCGAGTTAGCGTGTAGTCAGTCTCTTTCTGTTTCTATCACATGTAAAAAGATCATCTTCTAAACATCTCCTTTTTTTTTTTCTTATTAGCAAAATGAGTAACTTCTGAGAAGGTTAGGGGAGATTTACCGTAGCCTTCACTCTCCCTTCAAGTCTTGTTATTAATGAGAATTAATGAAGACATTATTAAACAAATCTGTTGTTTCCTTTTTTGGTTTTCACCAATTAGTCCTACTCAAATATACTGAATTTTCTGATAATTGTATAGGTTTCTGCAGCACACTATCGACAGAATATCTGTATTCTGCCAGCTGTTTTGTAGTCAAAAGATGCTGAATCTGAACTTGTTTTTTCATGTTACATCCAGAGCTTTGGAAGAGTGTTTTGGCAGGCTTCCCGGTGGGCACAGCTCCCATTCCCAGAGTTCTCTCCAAAGCATTAAGAATGGAAATAAGCAGCTAAGAATTTTCCAGTTTAGATCAGACTCTGTATACGCTAAGAGAAACAGAAGCATAACCACAAGTACCAGCGTAAGCCCTTAATGCAGACAGGCTGCAGCAGAGAGCAGAGCTTAATCTGGTGAAATTGTTACAGACTGGTTCACATCAGCTTCACACGTCTGTACACTGTGTTCGTCCTGATATGGAGACGTGGTGAGGTACACCACCAAGAAGTGGATTAATGTAAAGGTCTGCCCAGTTAAATTGCCTAAAATCAGGGGCGGGCTCAGTAATCTCTTAATGATGTTTTACTCTGAAGTAGTATTGCTTATAGGAAATTATCAAAGCCACCATGACAAACACTTTAGTTTTCTCCAGCCTCTTCAGGGTGATTCCTTGGCTTCCACTGTGGATCCTGCTTTAGTGAGTGAATAAGATAAAGGGTATATAGTGTTCATTTTGTGGGTGCTTTGTTTCCTGACAAATGCTGAAGAGGGGCTCCAGATCATCTGCTATTTGGAAAAAAAAATATTAATATGATCTGGAAAAATCTTGAGGCAGAATGAGGATAAAGAAAGAAAAAAAATTGGTTCCTGATGTCTCTTTGAGGATTACAGTCCAACTCTTATAGAAGTTAGTGGGACACTTTCCATCTCCTGTAATATGAGTTGGGCTGGCTCCTCAGGATAGCACCATAACAAAGCAGAGCTACCACTGATAGTAGGTCCAGGCAGATAGGACAAAAACATTTTTAGAGATTTTATTGTAGGCAAGGGACTGAATTGTGGCAAAGCTGTCAGGTTTGTTGAAGATAA
>VZRW01005529.1:4320-67809 GCA_013398125.1 Aegotheles bennettii
GGCGGAGGTGATGGGGGTGGTGAAGCACCACAAAGCCTTCCCTGCTGCACTGCTTCGCTTCTCCCAGGGCTCCTGTGCACATCCTCTCTCCCTCTGCCACCACTTTTTAAAATTTTTGTATGTTTTACTGAAAAACTGTTTTTCTAAAACACAAGCTTATTTTCTCAGAAAGTACATCTTGTTCTTCATGGTGGCACCCATGTAGTTGTAGGCCCATAAACCATTTATCAGTGTGCTGTTCTAAGATCTAAATGACAAGTCAGTCATACTCTCTTTTGCACACCAAAATGAGCAGATAACATACCTGGAAACCTACATGGCAAACAGGCTGGTGCCCTTTGGAGACAGCACCCATCTCCTGCCAGCCCCAATGGGGAGAGGGGTGCACCTTCGCTCTGTTTGCAGTGTTCAAGTTGTTCAAGACTGCCTTACCTTAAGCACCAAAGCACTGTCCTTGCTGCACTCCCTTTCCCGTGAGACGCCCTCAGTCTGACGGGCTGATCCTGAAACTGGGCTCTGTGGAGAGCAGTACAGTGCTGACCTTTATCTAACACCTCCTGCACTGGGAGGCTCAGACAGAAAATCCTCTTGCCTGTTTACCAAGGCATGTAATTGCTGTCTCACATGCTCTGGGGCAGGCACTCAGGCAGGAATATGAGGGCATAAACCTTTCCCTGCTGGTCAGCTCCGAGGTCCACCTGACCAAAAATCCAATTTCCAAGCTGTAGGTACCTAGGAAGAGCACAGGCAAAGCAAGACATTGATGGTTAGTTGTTCTCTCCTTTAGTACACCCTCTGCACGTTCAGCAGTTGACATCTTACAAGCTTACTGAGCCAGGTCGTGTTTTCTGACTTTTGTATTTAATAGCTTCTGGTAGATCCCTGAGAAAAGAAAAGAAAGGAAACAGCAAGAGCTAAGGGAGCATAAGATGGCTTGTCAGCAGTCAGAAACAGCCTTCCAGTGGTGTCAGATCTGCCAAAGATGCAGTTATTAAAAAATAAACACACAAAAGCTATCCTATAAGTCCCTTGCAATCGCATTAAGCACTGCTTTTGCAGGAAGGAGGAACATTCACCTGGAAGGAGCCTCACTAGGTTACACTTCTTCTCCCAGACGTTTAGCAGGTCCCTGACAAGAAGAGGAGCACATTGACAAGCAGAGCTGGCTTCTCCACTCTGAAATTGGCAGCTGGCTCGCAATAGGAAGGTCCACACTATCCATTTGTGGCCTCCCTGATTGGTCCTGCTCCCACCTCACCACGTGGCACTGACACATCAGAGGCCGAAACATTTTAAAGCACGTGTTTCCATCTCTCCTGCTCCCCAGTCTCTGCTGCCCGTGGTGGTCCCGCTCTGCCACACTAAGTCCATCATCCCTCCCAACCCAAACTGTTCGATGATTTTAAGATTCCATGATTCTCAACGGTGTGTGTGAAAGCTTTGTGGCCACTTCCATCATGAATGCTGACTTGTACAGGCAAAGTCTTCATATAGAGTCAATAGGAAATTGCCATCTGCACAGAGCGCAGGACTGGGCCCACTGTCTCTAAGCCCTGAAATGCTCTTGTGCTGTGCTGGCCTGAGCAATGTTCTACAGTGATAACCAGGGATCTGCACATTAAATATGTAGGATGCACTGCCATTGTTATCAGCTTCAGCTTTGCTTTTGGAGCGTGGTGGGTGCTCAGAAAGCTTTGATGTGTGCTCCTGGCCTTATTTATGGGTTTGTAATTCACATTTCATTATACCACATTCTCCCTGTTTTTGACCTGTAATAATTATTTTGGTTAATTATTGACTCTTTTTAAGTGCAAATTATGGACACTAGAATTTTTCTAATCATGAAAGAAGAGAAAATATGTATGAACTAGATCTTAGGGTATCAGGAGACTATTTCAGGCGACATGTAAATTTCAGAGCAATTAGAGTATTTAATATCAACTTTCTAGACCAAGAACCCTGAGGAAAATAAGAAAGCCAATTAAATTAGATTAAAAAATCATGCCTAAATATAGAAGTGTAACAGAATACAATTGTTAAGGAACAACACTATTAAATTATGATGGAATAGTTTAGTTTAGATGTTGTCAGTGCAACAGGTTACTACTTTATTATTGAACAACAGTATCAACATTTTTTTGAACTTACCGATTTCAGCTCTAAACTCAACAGGTGTAAATTTTAGGACCTGTCAATTAAATTCCAGCAGTTTGCTTCCGCCAATGCACTGGCCTAATTTTTCAAACATTTTCAGTTTATTTTGGAACAGTGCTGTCAGGCAAACGGCTTGCCAGAGCAGCTAGAAATGTTAGCTTTATGACAACTGGTTTAATGCTATCTAATGTGGGGGTAAGATTTGAAACAGGAACTCAGTAAGCCCATTTTGTACAGATTAGTGCTAGTCAAATGATTCTCTCATGTCCTCTGCTACTCCTACCTCTTCACAGGAACAAACCTTCTCTTTTGGGAGCAGTTATTTTCCATGTCCAACATGTCCCATTAACTCTTTCTGCACTTTCTTCTTTCCTTGAATACAACAAAGGGCAAATTGCAAATGCACAACCCATCAACTTGGAAAAGTAACAGTGGCATTCTACAAAACCCATTTTTTTTTCTACTTAGGATGTGAGTGGAAGCATAAAGCCTAAGGATGTGGGCTTTTTACCTTAAGAAAACTGGAAGCTGGCTTCAAGGGTATATTTGCTTATTGGCAGTGTGTCCTGGTTTGAGCCAGGATAGAACCAATTTTCTTTTAGTAATTTTACCTTTTGGTTAAGTCTCTTCTAAGTAACTGTACTTGATGAAATTAACAGCATTTTTTTCAGTCAGTGTCTGCCTGATAACACTCTATGTTTATAGTTACGGCTGGAGAATGGTGTGCAGATCCAAGGGCACTGCTTGGTTCTGCTAAACATCTTACTCTCTGGAAACAAAAGGGAGGAAAAGGGATCACAACTGCGACTCTCCTACAAGGAGGAGTGGACCAGACAGGTGACCCAAAATTGACCAAACCAAGTAGTCCATCCCCTACATTTCATACTTGGTATAAATCTGAGGGATTGCGAACGTGAAGCTCTCTTTGTTCATGGCTAGCATCCTGGAAGGACTCTGACCATTCTTCTGCCTTTGATCCCAATCTATGAGTTCCTGACTCCGAGCATTTCTGCATCCAGCTCCCGTCTGCCACTGACTCCAGGATCCCAGTCCGGAACTTTCCCAGGATCTGCCTTGCAGCCTTGGTGGTGACGTGAGCATTATTGGGGGACACACACATGATACTGGTTTTTCATATATTTGTATATATTTATTTTTTTTCTTTTTCATCATTACTGTTTCATTAAAGCTGTGTAGTTTAGTTTCCAATCCATAAATCTCTCTCTCTCTTATTCTCTTTCCTTTTCCTTTCTGGGAAGGGAGATGGGTAATAGAGAGCACCTGTCATTCGTTTAATTGTCCACCCAGCATTAACCCATGACACAGTGTAAAACTGGAAACCTCTTTTCCACCAGAGATATTGAGAAGATAATAATCTCTGATGGCAGGTTAGTAATGTGGTGCATTTGGCACTGGCCAGCAAGCTGCACCGTATTCTTTTTACTGCACCAGGAGAACACTTTGTGCACAGTTTAAGACCAGTTCTTGATTTGGTGACTATCCTTGCTTTCTTTTCCACATACTCCTCTCCTTACCTCTCTTTTTTTCTGAAACTCCCTATCCATGTGCACAACTGTTCGCTTGGTCACATGGAAGTTCCACTAGAGTGAGAGTGCCCAAATGAGTAAGGGTCGATAAGCCCTACTGGACCCTCAGAAAGCATCCCCCTTCACTTTCCTACCCTCCTGTCCCACTTCCAGGGATCTCCCATGCCCCATGAGGACTCCACTGCTCCATCAACTTCTCTTCATGGATCTTCTAGGGCTGTCCTGCACCATAAGCATTAATTAAAAAATGAAAGATTGTTTTCACTTGTATTCACTTGCTGTCAGACTGGCAAATTCTAAGATACATGGAAGGAAAGAGAGCCTATGTGCAAACACATACTGGGTACTGCAGAGAGGAAAAAAAGTGATAGCTGAGGAATATACTGCTCTGGTTAAGCTGCAGTCACAATACAATTTCTATGAACAACAGATGGATATGTGTTTTAGAAATGCCTCATTGAAATTGAAATCCAACTTCAGCTGCTGTTTGGATACAACCACCAGAATTAGGTCTGTAAATGAAGGAAGGAAGTGAGAACCTTGGAAAAGTATTATCAACTTTCAGAAAGGGCAGAAAGAATAAAAGGTCCTATGGTCCATTGTCTCTTGAGAGCTGTTTTTTTTTCTTAAAAATCCCATTCTGTTTCCTTGTTAACTATGTGGCATGTGCCATTAATTTATATCAACATAACCTTCCACAACACAGATCTGTGAAAATTACATTACAAGAAACTGTAGTTCATTTCCATTTCAGCAAATCTTGTTAAACAAGCAAAATTATATTGTAGCAAAGGGAAAAACAATTTAGTGGAATGCAATCCTAGCACAGGAAGTACAAAACATCATATTTGGGTTGAAACTTTCTGTCAGAATGTCATAACCCTGTAAGAAAGAGAATTAAAATCCCGTTATTTTAATTTATATCTAGCCACGAGATAAGTAAATTTATCATTGAAATTCTAATTAAATAGGATGATTGACTAAGGTAGGACATCAAAGAAGAGAAGTGAATATGATAAGTCAAAGTCTTATTAATTAGTCCGCGTGGAAGAAATTCCAGGGATGTCAAGCTGAAGCTGCTGCAAGGAGAAAAAAAGCAGACAAGAAAATGTGTGTTTCTTTGAAGTTAGGAACTGAGATAGTGGTGGAGGTAATTGTGTCTGACTGGATCCAGTAATGAAGAGCTGTAAATCAGACCTAGGAATCGGAGGAAAGATTCTAGTAACGAATGTGGCTGCCCCCCTGCTGTGAAGAAACAGAATGCAGAGCTGACTAATTGACCCAATCTATCTCCCAGTAGCTCTCCGTTATTATTTATTAATTTTTAATTTCTGAATTATTTACGTTCTGGGAAATTATTTTTGACAGCCTGTTAGGCGTGCCAAAGTTAATGGAGGATGAAAGGACTGGTACTAGAATTAGTAGGGCTGTAGTCACAGGCTACTGAATTTAATGATTTTGGAAGGCAAAATTGATTTCACACAGCATGTCACTTTATACTACTTTAGGGATACACCAGCTATTTGATTAATTGAGGAATAACCAACTCAAAGTATATTTGAAGTGTAAATGAATCACAGTGCTCAGCTGTTTATTTTTTCCCATTTCTGATGAGAACACTGAGTTTGCTTTAAGTAGCTGGTTAAAACCAATACAGGTAGGTCCCATACTCACACCTGCTTATTTTTTCCTGCCTTTGAAAAAAAGATAATAACCCCACCATCTGGAGGAGACATGCAGTTCTCCATCTCACTTGGGATGGTATTCATCCTTCCTACACAATGCCTAATTAAACAGGGTTTGTGTATGCTCCCCCTCCTCCAGCGGGAAGTGTTTAAGATGGAGCAGTGTGCCAAGCCCAAGGGCAGAGCACGCAGCTGAGATGTGAATTCTGCGTGGTGGAGGCTCATGGTGACTTTTCACCCAGTCCCCAAAATGAAGCAGGGTTCCCTGGCCTACGGCATCTCCAGTGTTGGTCTTCCTGGTGCAGCAGTGTTATTTCAGTCCACCTATCTACCATGTGGAGCAATGAAAAAATAAAGGGGCTCTGCGCAGCTCTTCCAGGCTGTGAAAACTGCATTTCATCCTCGATGTCAAATGCAAGGTAAATCCTGTTTGCTGCTCATGTCCAAGCCTCTGGCCATCCAGACATCAAGGGCACAGAGGAAATCTCTTTCCAGCAATGTGTATGGAGATGTAGGCACCTCACGTCTCCAGACAGTCTCACTCTGGAAACGTCTCCAGAACCACTAGGGATTGTCATCTTGCTGCTCCTTCTCTCAACAGCAGCAGCCCGAGGCAAGGGGTTCAGCTGCATTTCTCCTGCCATATTGGGAGGATGTGTCTCCAAGCATCCTGTGCCCAGGATCAAAGGGGTAAAGCACACTTGTTGACATGGCTGCCTATGGCAGACTTGGGTAAATCACTTCATATGGGGCAGCTGTGTGGAACTGGTGGTGGTTACCATGATTTTGAGTGTCTGTAATGTAGTTCCTTTGGGTGGCTCTCAAACACCTTGGCAATGTAGTGCTAGTCCTAACTGGTCTAAGTCCAACTTTCCCTTGTTTTAAAATAAGAGTGATTAATGTTACTATTTAATACAATCTCAGGGATGCTGCAAAAAGAATTAGCGTGCAGTTCTTTATTTGGGAGAGCAGTAAACACCAAATACTAGGAGTAGCTGCTCCTTTTCACAGAGCTGCTTTTGACAAGAAATGACTCAAAAACACCTGCCATAAATTGACATGGATCCCATGAACAGGTGAGAAAGGCATAGGCTAGACTCCATTTCAAGTCCAATAAACAATAAAACTCCTTTGAATTGACTGGAACCAAACTATTGAGTGAGAGGTTAAGTGTTAAAGAGATCTGGTGTTTTGGACATTTTGCTGTTGCTTTGTTCTTTAAAACAGAAAGGGCTACCTACCATGGCAAATGTTGTGAGGGGAGAGGTAAAGAGTTATGAAAGGTGAAATCAGTGTACCTTTAAAAAACATATTGGTGTTCATTATTTAAAGATACATGAACAGATGCAGGAAGGTTTTGCTGCTTAGGTTCTCTAAGGGGTTTGTAATTAATTTAAACACCTCCCTAGGTTATTTTTCTGACCACTTCAGGAGCACTAGGAACATTTCTTTGTGCTGTTTTACTGACAGGAACATGCAAGGCTAGTCTGGCTTTTTCTGTTACCTTTTGGATTATACCAGTAGTAATCAGCTATGCAAGGAGGATTAGCTACAACAGGGTGTTAAAGGAGATGTGTGACATGTGGCCTCTGCTCTGGGGATTGTTAATTTATCACTTTTTCAGCAAGTGCAGGCTAGACGGGCTCCTAGAACAAAATCCTGAAGCAAAACTTGTTTGTGTTGGGGCTCACAAATCTGTAAGAGAACCTTAGTTTTATTTGTGATTGTTATTAAAACTTTCTGAAGAAGAAATACTGTGCATGGCACTGATAAAGCAACACAAAATACAAATTTCAAGATTGGACTTTTTGTTTGTAGTAAAATTGTATCACTGAAATTACACTCACTGCCATGCAATTCTGAAGGGTTCAATTCAGCAGCAGAATTGAACACCCTAGATTTCATAGAAAATGTTTTATATATTTAGATGATAACTTAAGAAAGAATTAGTTGTGTCTTTGGAAGTTACAGAACAATTAAATTTATGCTACTGGAAGATCTGTCTTACAGTTTTAAAATGGTCAATGGAAAATCAGATACTTTCTATAGTACATGTAGAAATTAATCCTAAAATATTTACAGTCAACAAATGCAGCTAAGTATTTGGATGAAGATGATTCAATATGCTCTGCTGTTCTGTGCTGGAATGAATCCATCACAGAGCTGACTTCTCCCTATTTTAATATTAAAACAAAAGGGCTATGCTTGCAGTGCAGCACCCTGGGAATTCAGCTCAGAAGTCCAATTAACAACAACTAATTCCCTGTACTGCCTATTTACCCCTAAGAGTTGGCTAGATATAATAAGTCATGCATTTTGCATTTAAGCCTTTAATGCCCAGAGGATAACAAAAATCTATCACGATCACTTTTTATTTTCATCATATGAAGACAGAAAAAAGCATCCCTCCTTCCCCCTTCAGTTATATGTATCCATATCTTGGTGCTAAGTTGATGAAAGGAGCTGTCTTCTGCCTTCTTTCCACGCCTCCCTCCCTACTTCTCCATAAGTGCCTGTCTTCTTCAAGAAGGATGATCTCAGAAGGTCTCTTTCAACCTCGATGATTCTATGATTCTATGACAGGAAGCTTACAGTCCTTTGAATGTGTTTTCTGTATAGGTAAGTACATGTTAAAATGATGTAGAATTATTCACCTTAGAAGGATGATCATTCACTGGACAGTTTACTGCCCTTTAGACTGTCACACTGTATGCAGTAAATACTGCTCTCACACTGGTTTTCACTACAGGAGCTATCAAAGTGCCCTGCTATGAACATACCTTAAAAGCTCTAATTGTAACATACTGTAAATGGTAATGACCATGCTATAACATACTAAAGATTAGTCAAATCCTTTAAGTAATTAGATTGATCTTCTGTAACTAGATTTGGCTTACAATGTAACTGAAATTTGAACTAAATTCTCCAAAGGTAAAAGTCACTACACACTCTGAATGCAAAAGAGAGAGGAGCAGAGAAAGAGAGGGAGTGCTCATATGTGCACATGAGGCTTTGGATATTCCTCACTAGGTACAACTTAAACTGTACATTAAAAATTAGGGGCACATTAAAATATCTAGCTATCTGTCCAGGTACACGTTTACTGGTGTTTAACAGAAAAAAATAAGTCCTAGTTGTACTCATATATATCTGTATTTATGAAGTTTTGCAGCAAAGAAATAATGCCATATAAGACAAGACTGCCATGGTTGAAGGGGATTTGGAAGAAAAAGGAAGTGGTTTGAGAAGAAAACAATGGAAGATATTTATATGTAAAGTATACCACTCTGGTTGATAGAAACACAAAATGTGATGCTGCACTGAAAAAAATGCCTGGGTTAATGTAAGGTAGTTGTGCCTGCAGAGCAGCAGGTTATTGTATAGAAAGCTGGCTACAAAATATTTCTGCAACACTGTACTTTGCTGTGCATGGCAAAAATCCCAGAAGGTGTTATTTTTTACATGAAGCTGTGATGAACTTGTCTTATTCTTGGGATCAGACTGGCTACTCCTTATCGGGGTTTCTGAGTTGTGTATTTGCAGATCCAAGGCTCACAGCCAGATTTCCAAGTGCTCAGCTGCCAAGCTGCAAGCCAGGCATCTCACATGTCCTGGAACTGGAATGACTGAGCGGGAACTGAGCAGTTGAACGTCCCAGACTAATTGGCTGATTCCTCTCAGCAGATATGCCTGTGGCAGAAGTTGAGACAGCTGAATGCAGTATTTCTGACATACTCAGATGTGAATTTTAGTATGTAGTCTGTACAGGAACTTCTAAAGAAAAGTGCTGGCTGCATCTAAATATTCAGCAGATATTTAGATGTCTGTGCACTCTCCTTCCTGTGAGCATCAAAAAGAGTGAAAGTCTGACAGGCTGATCCTGAAACAGGGCTCTGTGGGAAGCAGCACAATACCCACATTGGTGTAATACCCCATGGTCAAACTTCCCATTCACCAGGAAGCAGAGGACAGCAGTGCTAATGATTCTCTACCTTCTAAACCCTCTACATTGTAAGCGCTTTGAGGAGGTTGAAGACAAACGTTAAATTTTTATTAAAGGGACACTGCCAACTTACATTAAGCTTAGATTTTAGGGGTTTGTAACAGGCAAGCATAGGTGGATGGGAGCTTGCATTTCTTTGCAACAGGGCAAAGACAAATATCTTTGAGCCAAGAACAGAAGGCATAAAAAGTTAACTTGATTAGAAGCAAAAGCAACATGGTCCACTCTGGTTTTGCTCCTGAGGGAGAAAGAAATGCAGATGGGAGATACCATGTAGCTTCCCAAATGTATTACAGCTCACCAGTTAAGTTTGGTGTGTGAGAAGCATGTTTTTTTTTGTTTAATGTGGTTTTAACAGTGATAAAAAGCCATGTTAAAGCCCTATTTTAAAGAACTGACTTACTAGAGTGAAAGGAAAGGTTACCATAGGTAAGCTGGCACAGGGACTAAGCTGCACTTAGTAAATGCCTTTGCATCTGCTTTTACTTTATAGTGAATACATATAGAAGGTGAAGCTATCTTGTGTTTAATGTATGGTCCACTGCAGCTGACAAGGGAGTAGCTAATTTGAACAATCACAGAGATTTTCTGCAGCTCATTTTGTCTATGATGGGAGCCAGATCTGAACCAAATTTTCCAAGGGGAGAGCCTAAAAGACAGCACCTCACTGCAGCTTTAATGTACAGTGTTACCCAGCAATGCTCATTATCAGAGAAATGATGGGAACATAAATCCAGATCTTCATCTGATAAAAAACAGCTCCCTGAACAGAGCTATACTCATTTATAATAGCCAAAGGTCTGACCCCACATTCCAACAAGAACTAGCTGCAATCATATAAATCTTATGCAGCAAAGACGTAGCTCAGTTTGGTCTTGGCTTGACCAAAAGCTGGCTTTCTGCTGCAGATTTAGCTGCTGTCTTTGCAATATTCATTTGAACAAGCTTTCCAAAGGAACAGGCCAAAGAAATCAAAGTGAAAGGCAGCAATGTCCATGATTTTCTTTTTGTTATTTATAGAGCACAAAGAGCGAAGCAGACCTCAGATACCCAACCCTGTGGGTTCAGATACATTTTGAGCATGATAGTGCCTCCTCCCAGGGTGCATGCAGCAGGTGAGAGGTGCTTCTCAAAGCTGCAGCATTAATAGATATGAATGTAACAGGAAGGATGAAATAAGGCTGTGTTACTGCACTGGAGATGGCAGAGTGTGGAAACACTGGAACACAAATTGAAAACTACTTGTTAAATAAGGTTAATTTGTTCTCTTTCCACAGTGTAAAATGGCTTCAAACACTTCTAAACTAGGTCATTTGACTGCACAAGAAATACATGGTGCTAGGCAGCTGTCTTTAGCAACAAGTTTATTGGAGAGTTTGATTGCATCCCAAAAGCATGCTAGATGTTTCTGACCATATCAAAGAAAACTCAACTATATTATCAAGGCACACTAATGAGCTGGTTTGTTTAATTGAAGTGTTTTAAGTTTCCATGTAGTACAGCATGAAAAAAATAATTATTTTCATTAGATAAGTTACTCGTTAGCTGAAAATCTGTTACAAAATATCACAGTGTGAAATAATAAATACATTGTATAATGCATTAAATCCAGGTTACTAAAAGGAATTTCTATTTAAAATATATAGCCATGTAATCAGAGCATAATTCCTAGTATTAGGGATCAGGTTTGTTTCTTTGAAAAATATAGCCCAACCCAGAGGACCTCATCGTGCTCTCATTGCAATCATTGTCAAAACTCTGACCTGCTATAACCTGGATAAATGACTTGATTATTCCATGTCACAATTCTGTAGGAATGAGTTTTGCAAGTAGCACCTAGAAGTTCTGAGATTCACCTACAGGTTTAGCCTTAAGTTTATCACTGTTCTGTTTGATGCAATCATTAACAAGAAGTCAGAAAGTACTTTAGAGCTTGTGTTTTTAAGGGCAAATGGTTACCTAAAAGCATAAGACTTGGGGAATTTGTGAGTTTTATGTTAGAGCATGCATCTTCATGAGACATTTCCCATGTCTTAAGAACTGTACTGATCTCCTCAAGAGGTTGCAATTTGAGTCCATGATGAGTTTGTGTGAAAAGAGAAAAATGGCTGGAAGGAACCTCTGGAGCTCATCCAGTCCAACCCCTCTGCTTAAGGCAGGGTCAGCTGGAGCAGTTTGCCCAAGACTGCTGAGTTGGGTTTTGAATGTCTCCAGGGATGGCAACTCCACAGTCTCTCTGAGCAACCTGTTCCAGTGTTTGGCCACCTTCATAGAAAATAAGTTTTATCTTATGTTTAAATTGAATTTCCTATATTTCAGTTTTTCCTGTATTTTTGGCTCTGTGTTCTTTACTCCCTGTCACTCAGTATTTGCACAGATTTATAAGATTGCCCTTGAGCCTTCTCTTCTTGAGGCTAAATATGCTCAAGGTCCTAATCTGCATACTGAGAGGTCTTCCTGTTCACTAGCATTTAAACACTGATCTCAGATGAGGAAGAAATTGTATTTTGGTTACAGATTCACAGATAGTCTTGATCCATGTGAAAAGAGTAATGTGAGACTTTGGTGCAACTATTGTTTTGTGTAGCTTTACAACGGGGTCAAGTTCTATCCTTCTTCCCTGCACCACTCCCTTCTCGCACCTTTTCCATGTCTTCGACTAGTGAGGATATTCTGTCCTTAATGGTTCCTTCCTAACTTATTGCTATACATATGCCAAGGGATCTTCTGCCTCATCTTACTTGTACTTTCCCTTTTCTCCCTTGCTGAGGGACTAGTCCTCTAACACTGTGAAGGTGTCCTTACAACATTACTCTGTCACTAATTTAGATTGCACAGGTGCTTACAGCATTACTCTATCACTAATCTAGTCAGCACAGGTCACCACAGTTGTGCAGAAACAGCCCCAAGATTTAGCAGCCACATCTTAATCCCTGAGGAGTCCTGGGTATGCTTTCAGGTTGCTTCCACATGTTGACATCCAGATGTGTTCAAACATCTTCACAGCTATTGCTCTCCCTGACAGCTAGACTCAAGACAGCAATGCTGAATGATGTCACCAAGAGCACATGGACATGAGAGGAGATACAGAGGGACTGCTGAAAGATCCCCTTAGCCAGCAAGCCAGCCAGTGATTCAGGAGAGCATGCAGATTACAGATGGTGCAATAATCTCACAACTGGCCAAATTTGGAGCCTAAGCAAGACTTATATGGAAATGAGCATACATTAAAGGCTGCCAATATGACAGCAGAGAGGAACAATATTGAGGCTTGCCCAGGAATGGGCATGCTGCCCCCACAGAGCCACCTGCTGAGATCATTCAAACTAGAAATGTAAGTGAGCCCAGCAAGGGCTGGGGGGATCAAGTCCTTAGTCAAAAAGGAAAGAAAATGCAAAAGCCCAAGCTCAGACCATCTTCATACACCTGTCAAGAGCCCCCCTGCAGTAAGCCTGCAGACTGTAAACTCCAGAGGCTGGGGATGGGGTGAGAACTGCAGGGGATGAGAACTGCATCCCATGCTCCTGCCTCTTCCCTCAGTTACAAAAACAGACTTTTATTTCTTTGCAGAGACAAAGTTGCACATCTTTGAGGTATCTCTTGCTCCTCTTTTATGTGTGTTTTGTTAAACATTTTTAGAAGCCTTTCTTTTTTTTTTTCCTACTGGGGCCAACAGGGATGTGTCTTGCAGATTAGTACCACTGTTAGCTCTCCTTAATAAGGCTTTTCTTATCCCATTTAAGTAGAATAAAGAAGCTTCATTTGTTAGCTTAAAAAGACCCAAGACTTTAATTCTTGATCATTGCTCCCAAGAGAACCCAGTTGGAGTTCTCTCATCATCACTGATAAAGTCTGAACTTTTTTTGTTTGCTATTCAATTTCATTTGCTTTCATCATTTCAGAGCACTTTCAGCCCCACCGTAACAGAGGATGGGGCTTTAACTATATTGTGGTGAAGTCCCTGTAGCAATGGAAAACTGCTACATAGTATTTAGCTACATACTCTCCCTTCCATAAAAACCACATTTACATTGAATTAAAATTAACCTGCTGGATATTTTAATCATAATAATAATTATTCCATATGTCTCTTTCTCCTTTTGTATTATTTATTTGTTGTAGAGAGTCTGCCAGTCAATTTCTCTGATTTCAGACCAGAGAGATATTTTATGTTGTACCAGTGTGAAAATCTTTCTGATTACTAAACTGCTGTAGATCACCGTCTGGATTCACTGCTAAAATTATATCCATGGCATGAAGCTTGCTTATGCTATGGATAAACTTCCTCTGGTGTTTTATAAATGATATTTTTTTCTTAAAAGATCCCAGGGATGAGTTTGCAAGGAAGCAAAGTCTCAGCATAGAGAGAAAGGCTGCAAAGCAATTTTCCAGTTAGCATACAATCCATCTAGGTTCGTTCTCTGGTTGCTTGTGCCTACCATATCCTAAGTGAGGAGATGCCAGAGTGGGCTTTTTATGAGTAAAATATTCCCTAGATTTGCTCTGTGAGTGCTCCTTGCAGGTCAATGTTACCCAAGCTGCTGGGCCTTGCATAGGGAGAACGCTGTTGTGATAAACTGATCCACTGTTGGACCATTCCCAACAAGAGCAATACAAAGCCTATCTACCGGGCATTGTTTTATTCTTCAGGGTCCTTGTAATTTTCTGTACGGGCAAAACTCCAGTGTCCAAAGAGAGTCTGAATAAGACAGTGAGGCCCTGAAGTAGTCCATCTGCTCAGCCTTTGCTGCTTTGCAGCATAGTTTCTGTGCTGAGGGTGCTTATTGTTCCATGGCTCACGTGCCTGAAGGATGTAATCAGCATCAGTTTTGAGGGCATTAAAGATGTTTACCTGGCAGAAACAATACAAAATGCATGTTTCTTCAACCACAGCTGGCAGAGAAGGAGACTCTCTCCTGACGACTTCAAAGCAGGATTGCACCCAGTAAGGAGTCCTTCGCTGAAGAGAAAATAGGCACACTGCTCCTTCTAATGAGGAGTGGTACATGGCTCCACCTTGGCCCAGCTGATACCACCAAATGCCTCAGATTTTCAGTGCTCAAAGGTCTGCAGCCTGCTTGTGGTTTCTCCTTGCAGGGCTGGACCTGTGGGAAGACAGCTCTCTGCACCTTGTCAATGCATGGAGAACAGCTACAATCTCAAACATCTAAAGACTTTTTTACCCAAAGCGGTTTCCAATTAATGTGCAGATGGAAATCACAGATGGTCTGTGAGAGAGAATCTTTGCTTGGCAAGGGACCGATTATTGCTTTTATGAAACAACATAAGAGCTCTAGTATCAGAGTGGCTTGGTCTATAAGATCACAGCTCCCCCCAAAACCCCTGTTCAGGGAGCTTAGATTTGTACCAAAAGACTAGTCTTGTTGGAATGTAAACCTGTCATTTCATGGAACCAGGATGCAGAAGATACTCAGAAAAATTCAACAACTGTAAAAAAATATACCATTTTGTATACAAGGGAGGGAAAAGTAAATTTTGCAGGGGGGAGCCTGACATAGTTTAGCTGTCAGTGGCAGGAAAGAACTTAGAAACATCAGTGGGCACCTAGTAAATAATCGAGACAACAAAAAAAGCCCAGAAAAGTGCTCCCTCTTGCACTCTTATTTGGAATCAGCATCCAGAATAGGTGGCATTTTCTTTCAAAATCATTTTCAAATCCTCACAGCTTTATCCAGAATGCTTAATTTTTCAGCCTGAAACTCCACAATGAAGGTGTTAACAATGGGACACTTTCACTTAGAAAAATGTTAGGTCATGCAGTTTGCCAGTGTAAATCCCCTGCTGTCCGTTATGTAGCTGAAGGTGCTTGCTATACATCTCTGAACATCAAAATTTTTGTTTTCAAAGGACAAGAGGAGATTGGAGAATCCTAGTTTTAGGCACCTCAGATTTAAACATTTTAGACTTTAATTTTTTCTCAAATTTCCCTGTCTGTAAAACTGTTATGGTTTGAGGGGACAGGCAAATCTTACGGCTTTGCTGCAAGGACCCAAAGGGCGTGTGTGTGAAGTTTAGGACTCTTTGTGAAAAGGGGTCTGGGGTATCGGTATTCCCTCCCACTTAGTGCCAAACTCTATAAAGCCAGGAGAACAGAAAGTTCCTGCCCCTCTTTCCTCTCTGATCTCTTCTCATTGCCCCACGTGGAGACAGCCTGGAGGGAGGAAAGGCCCTGCCTTTGTTACCAGCTCGCCACGTGCTCTTCAGGATCCGAATGCATCGGGTGTTGGGAAGAGCTTTGGACTCCTTTTTCCTACATCGGCCTTGCAGTGGGGGACTTTTGGGAACTTGTATCGGCAGTCATCAAAGTCGGGTTGTATAGATTTGTATATATTTTCATCTTTTTTTTTTTCCCACCTGTTACTCCCCTTCCCTGTTTCATTAAATCTGTTCCAGTTTTAACTTCCAAGCGTCAAGCCTTTATTCCTTATTCCCCTTCTATTTTCCCCGAGGGCATGGAGGGGAGTAACAAAAAGCAAATTCTGTCTCTCTGAGTTGTGGCTCGCCCTGGCCATTTGAACCGAGACAAAAACAAAACCAAATTAAATCTTTGCTTGTCCATTGTGATTTTTGAGATAATTACCTGCACATAATTCCTTTGCAAATAGTTACTTTGTAAACAATTACTTGTAAAGCCTTTAGAAATCTTCAGATGGTAAGTACAGAAAAATATAGGACATGATAATCTTTTCCATCCTTTTAGCATCACTATAACTCATTCTGTTTCTCTGCATTTTTCCACAAATATTGTCAAAGAAGGAACAATACTGCCAGGAAATCACATTGCCAGAGAGTGTTTTTAAAGTCAAGAGGCAGATTTTCTTCTGAGTTATTTTTTTATTAGATAAATGCATTGTCATTATAGTTTCCAAGCATCACTAATATGGCTAATTTCTCTTTTATCGACAGAAATTTGAGCTGATTAGGTCAGGATGAAAGTAAAGCACCTTTGCTGTATTTATTGTATGTGGAACCTACATAGACGGCAGCTTCTAACTAGCATCATCATGTCCTAGATGGGTTATTTTGGATTATCATAACAGGTCAGTTAGTAACTAGGTTATTAATATAACAGCTTCTCCCGAAGCATATTCAGGGAATTGGATGGCTAATCCATTACTATTTTTCTTTCATGTATGGAACCTGAAATAATGCATAGAGTAAATACATCAAAAAGCACACTGATAAGCTTTGCAAATGAAATGCATTCTCAATGGTACATATGTGCTAAAAAAGTTACCATTTTCACTGGGATAAAACTCTAGATTGAATTGTATTGTGTTGTGAATAACTGCAGTTTAGATTTTCTTCTGCAGATGGATCCATCCTCAGTAGAGGGCAGTAGAGGATGAAGATGTAGCTGTTGATCTATCCACTTCATTGTGTTCAGATCAGTTCTCTAATATTCTTTTAAATAGACCCTTTTATCTTGAAAAAGAAGGAAGAGTGTTTGCCATCTGGGAGATACACTACCAAGACCCAGATGTTAGCATCCTTCTGTACCATTTACTCAATCAGCGCAACATCAAGTTGTGCTGGGTGGGTGAAGGGGAGAGTGAAAGCATGGGAAGAAGGGAAGTGAGGGTTTTCCTGGAAGGGGAAAGTCATTAGTCCTGTGCCTTCACAAAAGAAAAATCCTGGCATTGCTTCGTGACTGCAGTCTATTAGTTCATAGCAGTCCTGGGAAACAGCACTAAATTCTCTCAGGGAAAACAAATTAAAAGGTAGAAACTTCCCTGTGCATGTATCAGTATATATTCTGCCAAAACCAGTAGCAGACTTCAATTACCTAGAGGTTTTGCTTACAGATGGTAAACTCTGCTGGCTTCAGCCCCAGCTGTGAAAGCCAAGTACCCCAGTGGGGCACTGGGAGGAGATGGCACTGACCCTCCCAAGCAGGTTGGAGCTTTAGCAGTAGTAGCCTTTGGCCTTGGCAGTGTAACTGCTGCGCTCAGGGCAGGGAGAGCAAGGCATTAAAACTGGACATAGATATGTTTGGCATCTCAGTGTCCTCTTCTCCATCTCCCAGATTGGTCCCACAACTTCATTCCCTGCCTTGCGAGGGCCCTTTCCATCACCGCTGCCTCAGAGCTGATGCTTCTCTGAGTTCTGCCACATGCAGCTTCAGTGTTGATGGTCACGTTACCCTCTCTGTACTATCACTATGTCATGCCTGATCTATCATCCCTGACCATGCTATCTTTGGTTAGAACCCCACCCCTTACTGTTAGCCATCATGATAAACCCAGGTCTTTTTAATCAGCTATTAAAATCTTCTAGAGATCAGGTAAGTTCTTAGATATTGTAGCTTTCTGCCTCTTCTCCTTGTTGCCACAGCGCTACCTCAGTACAAGCTGTGTATTCAGTTTATCTTCCTCAGTATTGACTGAGAAATGCGGGAAGTTGACAATAAAAAGCAAGAGTCTGCTCAAAGAGAACGACTGGGAGGATGAGTTTGTTGTGAATTTGGATAGGAGAATTCAAAGAATTTGAGGTTTCAAGGAATGTCTTTTTGGTCCAGAACATGTTATACGAAAGTCACAAATGTTGGATCTGAACTCAGTTTAGAGGCAGATTATGAAAGGCCCTTGGAAGATAGACAAGAAGGAGAGGGAAAGAGTTGTTTCAAAATGATGAGGAACAGGATGTCCATAGGAAGAGTTTCCAGTGGGATCCAACAGCAACATAAGGTGGAGTAGAGTGAAAGTTAGTTCTAATCCCCTAAATCTTTCACATCAGTCACCATAGTCAGGCACCTTTCCATAAAAAGCAAACAATCGAATAAACAGAAAGGCAGAGCCACCACTCAGGGAAGATTTTTTGGATGGGTATCCACCTGCATCAGCCAGAAATCTTCTGATCCTTCTTTTCCATAATAACCTATGTACCAAGCTTACACCGACTGCCCTTAAAAAACAAAACCAAATCAAACAAAACAAAACAAAACAAAAAACTTACAATCTTTCCCTAAATACTCCACTCTTTTGTAAATGGCAATATCAAGATGGCCAGAAGGCTCGCTAGGGAGAGAAGCAAGACACTGCTGTCTTCCCAACCCCAGTGGCTGCACTCCTCTGCCTTATAGCTAACCTGCTGCAGCAGCTCTGTTCAGAGCTGAAAAACACCCACTGGTGATGCTAGTATGCTTGGGTCACAGTAATGAGAGCTGCCTTCTGCAGATGTATCAGTGCAGCCAGCTCTATAGCTCATTTTCCCAGGAGGTGATAAGTCTGATTGTGAAAGTAAATAATTAACTTTCCTGCCTTCAGCTAGAAAAATTATTATGAATTTTAAAGCAAAGAGAGTGATTTAAGCCATTTCTGTTTGCTTTTGCTTAGTTGTGTTGCAAAGTTCCTTCAAGAAGGAACATTCATGTTTTCAGCTGCTCCTCCACTTTGTCCTTGACTATCTGGGCCAAAAGACACCTTTGTCCTTGACTGGCTGGGCCAAAAGGCACCTTTGCCCAGCTTGAATGTAAACTCACAGTTATATAGGCACAGCAAATACCACACACCCACTACTGTTGCAAACAGGACTGCAAATCTGACCATGCAACGAGACCGGTACCATTGCAAGGTGGCAGTGAGGGCCCAGACCCAACTGTGTTGTCCCGCCATGGCACCATGAGCCATTTTCCCTACTAGAAAGATTGGAATTACTTGTGATTGCTAATTGGGAATTTCTTTCAAACCAGTGGGAGAAGCTGAACAAGGCTCCTCCAAGTCCTGCAAGAGGGAGACCAAGAAATATTTCCCAAAAGAAGGATTTTCTGCCTCATGGAGGGAAATTAAGAGGCTGAGCAGAGAGGAAGGAATGGGAGCTTCTGCTAAACAGAGTAGCTGTGTGACTTTAAAATGCTGTTCCCAGAATGATCATCAGTGTACAGCTGCCTCAAAGATGACAGAATTTCTTACTATTGAAGTGGCATCAGGGTGATGGCAGTGACCAGTTAGAAAACGCAAACACATGTTTACCCAGCCAAAACCTTCAAAGTCCTGCTTCATAAATTTATACAGATGTAAGGCCTGGAAAGAACCTCCTTCAATCACCTTGCTCACACCTTTCAGTGAGCCAGGATCAGGTTTAGCCATCTCCTCCCTGTAAGGTGTTTGTCTAACCTGTTCTTAAATCTGCCAGTGAAAAGGCTCAACCTCCAGAGAAAACCTAATTCCCAAAGTGTAGCTTAAAATTTCTTTGCTGCAAATCATGTTGATTTATTTTTGTCCTTCTCACAGTGGCCGTGGAGAACAAAATATGACTGTCTTCTCTAAAGCGATTGTTTACATACTGGAGAACTCATATGTTTTTCCCCATAGTCTTTTTCCTCTAGACTAAACAGTTTCTTCAGCATTTCCTCATCACTCATGTTTTATAAACCTTTTATCATTCCTGTTGCTTTCTTCTGGGCAGTCTCAAATTCATCTGCATCCTCAATCCTACTGTGCCCTGCGTGGCCACAGCTGACAATCTGTCCCGAAGAAAAATGCCACATTTCTGACTGAGACATTACAGATCTGTTTCCAGATTCAGCATTTTTCCATGGTAGGAGTAAGCATTTTAGCTTCTGTTAGTACCAATAAACCGATATAAAATAAACCAAACAAAACAGTCTCCCATTCTTGAAGGTGATATGTCAATTTTGCACCTTAGTGGCTGTTGTCTTTATATAACACTTACATGTGTTCCTTCACACTGTCTCTGCTTAGCAGCACAGCCACTCAGACAGTCAGTTAGCAACCCTTGTAGAACAGCCTCTTACAAGGCAATGCAATTAAAGTCAGCATTCAAAACATTTCAAATATTCAAAAGACTAACCAGCTCCCGAATAAGAGGCAGAATCAAAGACCTTGGTGTGGAAAATAACCAGTGACCCTGAAGGCATGAGCAACCAACCCAAAGACAACTGAGGGAAATAGGGGAGGAACTAATGACAGCAAAAGTTAATAACAAACAAATTCAGGAGACTTCAAAAATTGAGTAAGTGGACTATCAAATTACATATATTTTGGAAGTATTTGGGATAAGGAGAACCCTGTGTGGTTAGAGTGCCCAGGCCTGGTTTAATTCCCCACCATGGAAGTCACTGGGTGACCAGCAAGCACTTGTGTAGTTTTGATTGTTCCCACACTCACAGTCAAATCAGAAACACTGTCATTTCACTAAGCTTGAAAAAGGGTTCGTGCACTTGAAAGATCTTCTAGGTTTTTGTTCATTTTTATCAGCTACAAGCCTCATCACATCAATATCCTTAAGCCATGATAACTGCTATCATGAAGCTTGCAACTTTTGCTTGTAGGTTGTTTACTCAAGAGGTAAACTCAACTCAAGACCATCTCATTTCCAAAGATTTATTTTCCTTCTGTGGGCTGACTAAGGCTGCACAAAATACTCAGCAAAACACAGTCAGTAGCTCATCTCTGATTAGAGCTCTTTATCGAGGAAACCTCCAGAGAAATTCATGGATCCCTTCTGTCTGTTCACTAAGCTAAGCAGCAGCTTTATCATCCATACATTGCTTTCTTCTGTGTTTCTAAGAACTTGAGGAGAGAAGAAGAAACTCTGCTTCACACTATCTGCATCATGGAGTTCTTTTAAATGGTAGAACTGGGACCAGCTTATCCTAAGGGTGAGACTAACAAAAAAAGAATTTGGTTCAATTAATTTAGCAAGCTTGCAGCCTGATTTTTGTTCAACCAATATGGATGAGAGCGAAATTCCCCCACAGTCCCTTTTAAACACCTCAACTAGGAAAATAAGCTTGACTATGGTAAAGAGCATGTTGATATCCCAAGGGACCAGAGAAAGCACAACAACAGAATGCCTCATACAGAAGGGGGAGTATTAAGCATATTTAAACCAAGCATTTATTTTCCTTTCCTTTGGGATAAAACTATTTCCCATAGAAACTAAGGCTGTGCCCCTACATGTGTAGCCCAGGGATAGATGCTTTGATGTGAAAGAGAACCCTGGTAAACTACCGGATGCAGAAGCCAATGTGGAAATAGGAGGGACTTCCAGAAGCAGGAAAAACCATTGTCCCAGAGGGGCTTCCATCACACCCCGCAGGTCGTTACTCAGACTCTGACTAGTTTCCTCCTGCCAGTTACTTTGCCATAAGGTAAGTCTTGTCTTAGACATGGGGCAAAAGTTTATAACTTTTCCCTTACTTTACACAGCTGACTGTGAAAATGTGAGATTTTATGGCATAAACTAGATAAAAAAAAACAAAGCAAAAATTTCACAAATTGTAAACCAAACTCTGCTTTTGAGTGTACCACAGAAAACTTGGAGAAACAGCAGCAGTGCTGTGAATTGGATTTAATCTAGGGAAAAGGGGAGAATGATTTAACTCTGTAGGTTTTTAGGGGGAATACAAAGAAACGAGTGTGAGTATTAGCATGAAATTCTTATAAGTGCATGCACTCATATGCTGTTGGAGTTACATAGTAGGATGAAGGGAACCTGCACACAAAGTGCAGGTGCTTTGCTTTAAGTTAATGATAGGATAGTCTCAAAGGCAAATGGTGCGGGGGATCTGTGTGTAAACACTTGCCTGATATTGCAGGACTGACAGCCCATGGGGAGCCTGTTCTAGAAAAAAAATCTATGGTGCTTTTTCCATCTTGTTATTTAAGAGTCCAACATTACTCTCTTTTCTTCACCACTAACTAAGATTAGTGCTGGCTGTGGCCCTGAACTCCAACAGTGAGCTTGCTCAGAGTGCACTGCTAGTGCCATTGCATGGCATAGAAAGAGTGAAAGATCTCCTGCATGCTCGTGAGCAGATTCTGGTCACATGCAAAGTCTGTTCAGTGGCAGCAAAAGAGAGTATGAACCATGAAAACTTGTCATTGTACAAGTCCCTCCCCACCCTTCAAGTTTGCACCATTATTAAGGTTCCTGTGGGTGCTGGTTCTGAAGCAACTGATAGGCAACTGAAGCATCATTTGATCAGAAGACCTTATCTAGGCAAATAGCCCTATGCTGGTAATGGGTGAGTTCTTTTCTTGTAAGTATTTTAGCATGAGGGTCATGGATAATAATCTACATCATCATTTCTTTGTATGCTCTGGTGTGTGATGACACATCCAGTGGGGCATTCTGCAGCAAAGACTTTGTCAACATTCCCACTAGAAAGATGTGAAGGTTTAACACTGCATCCCAGAGTAAAATCTGGCACCTCATTTTGCACCCAGAACAATTAGTTTAATTGCTTAACTGAATTTGTTGAATTATTTCTTTGGTGACTAGAGAGGGCTTCCTATTGGTGATCTCTGAGGTTAATGATTCAGGTATACTTATTACTAAGTCAGCACTTAGTGCCTACCTCACACAGATTAAGTACTCTCCCTATCCTCAACATCTTCTTGCACTGACTGTCTGATAAATCACAGAATCAACTAGGTTGGAAAAGACCTTCAAGATCATCAAGTCCAACTGTTTCCTCAGGACTGCTAAGTCTGCCACTAAGGGCCTCATCTATATGTTTTTGAACACTTCCAGGGATGGTTACTCCACCACCTCCCTGAGAAGCCCATTCCAAAGCCTGACAACCCTTTCGGTGAAGAAATTTTTCCTAACATCCAGTCTAAACCTCCTCTGGTGCAGCTTGAGGCCATTAACTCTTGTCCTATCATTTGTCACTTGGAAGAAGAGATCAGCCATGTCCATGCTCCATTCTCCCTGAGCCTCCCTGAGCCTCTCCCTGAGGTCTCCCCTGAGCCTCCTCTTCTCCAGACTAAACAACCCCAGTTCCCTCAGCAGTCCTCACAAGACCTGTGCTCCAGACCCTTCACCGGCTTTGTTGCCCTTCTCTGGACAAGCTCCAGTACCTCAATGTATTTTTTATTGTGAGGGGCCCAGAACTGAACACAGTATTCCAAGTGTGGCCTCACCAGAGCCGAGCACAGGGGTTTATTACTTCCCTTGTCCTGCTGGCCACACTATTTCTGATACAGACTAGAATGCCATTGGCATTCTTGGTTACCTGGCCACACTGCTGGCTTATGTTCAGCCAGCCATCAGTCAGCACTCCCAGGTCCCTTTCTGCCAGGCAGCTTTCCAGACACTCATCCGCAAGCCTGTAGCATTGCATGGGGTTGTTGGGGCCCAAGTGCAGGACCTGGCACTAAGCCTTGTTGAACTTCATGCAATTGGCCACAGTCCATTGATCCAGCCTGTCCAGATTCCTCTGCAGAGCCTTCCTACCCTCCAGCAGATCAATGTTCCCACCCAACTTGGTGTCGTCTGCAAATTTACTGAGGGTGCACTCAATCCTCTCATCCAGGTTGTCAATAAAGATATTAAACAGCATTGACCCTAATATCGAGCCCTGAGGGACACTACTAGTGACCGGTCACCAACTAGATGTGACATCGTTCACTACTACTCTTTGGGCTCGGCCATCCAGTCAGTTTTTTACCCAGCAAAGAATGTATCTATCCAGGCTATGGGCAACCAATTTCTGAAGGAGAATGCTGTGGGAGACAGTGTCAAATGCTTTACTAAAGTCCAAATAGACAATGTCTACAGCCTTTCCCTCATCAACCAGACAGATCACCTTGTCATAGAAGGAGATCAGGTTGGTCAAGCAGGACTTTCATGAACCCATGCTGACTGAGCCTGATCCCCCGTTTTCCTGCACATGCTGTGTGATCACACTCAGGACCTTCTCCTAAGTAAATTACTGCTATACCTGATGTTCTAAAGCTAAACAGAATGTTGGCATGTGGATCTCTAAGCACCGACAACTCTGCCTAAAGATACAGGGAGCTGAAGGAAGTCAGCACTCCTGAAAATCAAGCCACAGAATCAACTTCATACATAAATCTTCAATGTCACAGCTAAATCTGATCCACATTTTCCTGGATGTACAGTTGGAAACTCAAGGTCCTTTGAAATAGGACCCAGAGCTGGAGAAAGTTCCAAGCCCTCCTGTACAAGGACTGGTTTCCTCTCTCTCTTTAATGGGAGCAAGAGTATTTTTCCTCTTGCACAGGGAACCCTGAGGTGTATTTAATTAATATTCATTTTGAACTCTGAGAGGAGCTTGAGATATAAACATTATTATAGCTTCAAAGCCTAGGGGATCACTTAGGTTTTACTCAATTCTTTTATGCTGGCAGAGTTCTTACTAACCTCTGGAAAATCCAAATAGATGGAAGAAAATCTTCAAAATTTGGCCAATAATGTACCTGTCTCTCACTCCTGGGCTGGACTTTCCTCTAATCTGTCTCATATTCTTCAAGACTCATCTATTCATTGACTTCAGCAGCCATTCAGACGTGTTCCTCCACCAGTAATGGTTCTCATACAAACTCTTGTCCACTATCAAATGGTCTGGCCTTAATAACTTCAAAGGGAACAGAGAAAGAAGACATGAGAAGTAGATTCAGTTTAATAAGATTTTTCTTTCACCCAAGTTTTATGTTATTTTCTTTTATCTTCTTATCAAGTCAACTGTATTCTGAAAAGCCTCAGGATACAATAAACAACAGAAGGTGATGCAATGGCTGCTTGTTATTGCTCGATGGCTGAATCATCATACTAGCTGTTATCTGCATTATTGGAACAGATCATTCAAGGGCTGCATTGAACATGAGCCCCAAAATGTAATACTGTGCTAATGCCATAACGTCACACATCAGTCTCTATTTCTAGATGAGTTTCCTAGATAAAATAATGAGAAAGGGTGCCCATGGGATATACTACAAATTATACCTGGGCTTTATTTTTATCAAAGCTCAGTTGGTACTGACCAGCCAAATCCTGCAGCCCATGTTCATGTCAGTGAGCAGTTGTTCATGCAAAACAACCAAACTGATTCAGCAGAGCATCTCAAGCAAGCGAGTACTCCCTTCTCAGAATGAATACTGAAGTTTTCCCTACCCTACCTTACTGTTTTACACAAAATGCCACATCCTACATAGTTTTTATGACATATCAGGATACTCTTTTTTTGCTGGGTTATATGAATATTGTATTACTGGGACCAAACTGAGAATTCAATGTTTCTACAAGCAATATCTGATCATTAAAAAATGCCAGTGTAAACATAGTCTACCAAAAGCAAAATTACCTCTTCTATCTTTCTCACACATGATGCCTAGCCTACATGAGAACCTCAATAATTAAGATATCAAAACCCGACCTGCTTGGCAGAGGAGGCTGTTCTGCGGGTCTGTATCTAGGTCCTCTAACCAAATCACACTTTTGACATACAAAGCCTAACTCTCAGTGTTAACTATACCAACTGCCAATTTGGCAGCTGTGATACACTTTTGCTTTGGGTATTTAATTGTACTGACCTATTATCTTACATCTGGACTCAACAAAAACACTTCAGACCTTCAGGAAGCACGCATAGAGGCAGCAAAGAACATTTGTGACTTTAGGAAATTCCTCTGCTGAGCTGTCCCTAGCCAGCCTCTGCAAACCAGATCTTGTTTACTCCACGATATTTTGTGGCATTTTTTCCCATTTGTTTCTTGCCCTTGTGGCCAAGAAGGCCAATGGCATCCTGGGGTGCATGAGAAGGGGGGTGGTTAGTAGGTCAAGAGTGGTTCTCCTCCCCCTCTATTCTGCCTTAGTGAGGCCACACCTGGATTATTGTGTCCAGTTCTGGGCCCCACAGTTCAAGAAGGACAGGGAACTGCTTGAGAGAGTCCAGCGCAGAGCCACAGAGATGATGAAGGGAGTGGAACATCTCCCTTGTGAGGAAAGGCTGAGGGAGCTGGGTCTCTTTAGCTTGGAGAAAAGGAGACTGAGGGGTGACCTCATCCATGGTTACAAATATGGAAAGGGTGAGGGGCAGGATGATGGAGCCAAGCTTTTTTCAGTGCTGACCAATGATAGGACAAGGGGCAATGGATGCAAACTGGAGCACAGGAGGTTCCATGTGAATATCAGGAGAAACTTTTTCACTGTGAGAGTGCCAGAGCACTGGAACAGGCTGCCCAGAGAGGCTGTGGAGTCTCCTTGGCTGGAGACATTCAAACCCCGCCTGGATGCGTTCCTGTGTGATGGATTCTAGGTGACCCTGCTCTGGCAGGGGGGTTGGACTGGATGATCCTTCGAGGTCCCTTCCAACCCCTAGAATTCTGTGATTCTGTGATTCTGTGATCTATGTGAGCCATTTCCAAAACCAAACCTTTTACGGTCTGAACTAACAACTGTAGTACCATCAGCTGTCACCTGGGAGTGGGATGTGGTACTGCATGACTGTAATCAGACCACAGTGCCTAGAGAAGAGAGGCTTACAATTTATGTTGAGCTGTTTGCGCAGAGGAGAACTCTGGACAGCATGGGCTGTAATAAAGTTATACTGCGGCTCATAAGCAAAAACAACTGTGCTGTCTAGTATTCATATAAGGACATCTTCCCCCTTTGCACCAGGGAAGAGAGAAATAACATCAAAGGGATCTAAAAGCCTTCATTAGGCATGTCACTCATGAAAGAATTTAAGGTGGCAAATGTAGAGTTGCCTGGCCAGAACCAGCCATGTGGTGGTAAAGCAAGGCAGGGCCACAGGGCTGAGACTGTAGCAACCGAAGGCAGTACAGCAGCCCACAAGTAAAAGGTATGACTGTTCCAGCATGGGCAGATCTCCCTATGCAGCCATCCAAACTAGGCTAGCAGCTGCAGAAAAGCCCAGGTTGGGGTTAAGAGTGGTTGCCTGAAGATTGAAGGCCACCTTTTCTCGCCCCAAGACTCCCACATCCGTAAAGAAGCAGCACAAAGTCCTAGCAGTAGCCTCATACCTACTTCAATACCAACATCCTTTATGAGTCTCACAGACCAATGAGGTTTGTCTAACCCCCCCCGCCCTCCAGGCAAAACCACAATGGAGTAGTAAATAGAGAGGGATAAGGTGACTGTCTTCATCTGTATGGTACATCATAAACTATATTTGGAGGCCAGAACCAGGCTGTGAGTGTATGCCTACTTCTAAGCTCCTTTTAGCTGCATGTTTTGAAGACTGATTTGTCTCTTACATTTTGATTTGATGTGCAGTGGACAAAGAAACTTCTCAGACATAAGCCCTTTCTCCCTTTTCTCATTAGCATATCTCATTCTCTTTTGATTTAAAAGTTTTACACTGATGGCAGTGAATGCTCAAATGTTAGAAATAAGTGCTGCCACTAATTTTTACAAAAGAGACCAGAAGAGACCTCGTTGTTATTTCTATTTAGCTACACTTTCTTTATGAAGGAGTGTTTCCAAGATGAAACAAGTAACTACTATTGTAAAGTACTCTCCATTCTGAATCCAGAAAATACAGGAAGCTGAGCAATCTCTTTGTTCATCTAGCTACTGCTGCTGCTGGAGACAAAGCAAGTCCTGCATCTACATAGTCTTACATTGATTTTGCTTTCCTTAAACAAAAGCTTTTCTAAGGGGTGGGGTCGTTCAACAAGAACAGAGGAAAAGGGATTTGTAATTACAGCAGTACTGCCTTCTGTGTGCCCTTGGTCAGCTTTCATCTATTCCATTGCTGTATATATTAGGTTATGGCAAAATCAGACCAGAGAGAGGGGGAAGGAAATCTCAGAATAACGATGGCATCCTGGGAGAAACCTTGCCCATGGAGATATGGAGCAGCAAAGACCTCCAAACAGCCATATGCTAGGTAGGTATTGATTTTTCCTAAATTTCAGCATTTTGTACATCTACTTGAAAAATAAAATAAAGTAGAATGAATTGTACAAAGAACATTGTATTTACATTAAATATAGCTTTAGAGTCTTCTTAGAGAAAAGGATTTTGCCCTTCTGGATTTTGCTTTGTTACACATTCAGGGTAATAATATCAAGATAAGGAGACTAATTGTCATGGGCTGAATCTTCAGCAGCTGGAAATCAGCATGGTTTAGTAGAATTCAGTACTATAAGTGAGGTCTTGACACCAAGTATTATTTCTCTCTTTGGTGCCTACTTGAGCTAAAAGGAGGAGTGGCTGTATATGTTGTATGGTAGGCAAAAAAACCCAAAATAAACAAAAAAAAATAGAAGAGGAATGGGGCAAATTAATTGCATGACAAGAAAAGACAGGAAAGTCTCATGAAAACAGAAGCAATGCAATGCTGTCCCTGTGCTCACTAACCTGAGTCCCAAGACATGCTAACAGCACACACTGCAGCCTGAGGCAGAAAAATGTGATGTGGTTGACAAAACTATGGCATGACTAAAGACAGAGCTAGTGAATTGTATTTATGTGCTAGTCTCTGAAGTGGAGAGCATATTGTCAAGTAGCCTGGGGGAGCTGTATCATATGCAGCTCCGTGTGCAACATAGTATAGCTGTATCCCATTAAGATGCTAGTTACGGAATATATTAAATAACCTCTTGGAGTCTAAGGGTCCAGTCCTTCTGTGCTGAAATCAATACAATTTTTGCAATTTATTTTTAATGGGAAAAGAACCAAACCCTTTCAGCTGTTACTCATCTGAAAGACTCACATGCATACACAGCAATCAGTAAGACTAGCAGAGAGCTACGTGATTTGCACTCCCAAAAAAGCCCTTCTTTAGTCACACCAGAATGACTAGGGGTAGGCTTGCATGGTATATGGGGACAGACCTATGACTGCTGTGCCTATACCGTGCACCAAAGCCAAGTCATCCATTCACTGAGCCAAAGCTATTGAATGTTGTCTTTCAGAGCAAATAGACCAGCCTAGAGCAGGGAATTTTTTTTCTGATTGTAATATACACTTATATCCTAAAAGATAGTAGCATTTTATAGTCTGCTGTTACAAAAGCTATCACCTGCTATCATTTCCTTCCCTCCACAATTTTTTCCTTTCCTTTCTTTTTTNTTTTTTTTAGCTCTTTTTAGCTTTTTAGGTAAATAACTTGTGTGTATGATTTTGTTTCCAGCTCCTGCAGGAAATATACAGAACCAGATAAACAATCAGCGCTTTAGTGTACCAGCTTCCTGCTCTGCTTCTTGGGGAGAACAGGGTGGGTCCTGTTGTGCTTTCCCCTGGGCAGAGAGAGTACTCAGCTGAGGTTGGTGGAGCTAAACAAAGGTAAAACATCAAAAACCAAGAGTCATCCACGGAGGGGATCCTGGGCTAAAAATATGGGGCAATTTCTTAAAAAGCCAGCTATTGGATTACACAGGAGTTTCCTTTAAGCATGAAAAATGTTTAAGTTTTCTGTTTGAAGTGAACTTGAAAATATAACATATCTTGAAGGCTCAAAGTATCTTGAAGACTCAGAAGCCCCTGTTGATACATTTAAAAAAAAAATAAAAATTCCACAATGTGTGTATGTGTGGTGGCTCCTGACCAAGTGCTGGATGTGGGCAATGGTGGTCCACTTCACAGGTGGTGGTGTCCTGCACCATAGATCTGCTTCAAAAGAGAAGCTTGGGAAGGAACCAGCTCTGGGTCCTGCAGAACTTAGAGCTCAGTGTACCCCTTGGGAGGCCCATGCAGCAGAGTGCACTGTTCTGGCCACAGCACAGCAGGCAGGGACTGTATTATTTAATAAATTATCTTACAGCATTGCTACATGAACATTTCCAGCTCTATACAGGTAGACGAGGATAAATTTCACATGCAGGCCACAGGAGCAGATTTTAGGTGACTGCTTGTTAAACTCATTCCCTTAACCATTCATCATTCTGTCCATCCCAGTAGTAGCCCATAAAGGTGAGGACATTTAGAGATTTTCATCACACAAGCAGTCATCTTCATCTACATGGAGTGCTGTGCAGCAGTAATGAGTTCAGCTTCTTACCAAGAAGTCAGCTACTTCACAGTGGCTCTGCGGTCTCTGACTGTTGCCAGTTGTCTGAAGCAGAGGAACTAAACCAAAATATCATACCTCAGATTATTTTTTCTCTGGTCTGTGCTGTGAAGACCTTACGGCAGTTTACTTAACAGTTGAATATGCTGCACTCTCAAGAGCTTTACAAACAGGGGCAGGAAATTACGGACAGTTTGTATGGTCTGATGAACTTCTTTTTAATTAGCTGATCTCATAAACCAAGCACAGACCCAGTGTGCAACAGGGCATGACTGGATAAAGAAAAACTGGGTACAACGTGGGCCAATTCCTGCATATATATAGCAGTGATGCTGTCTCTGCTCTGCCAGAGCTCAGAGGGAGGGCTTTGTCTCAACCAGGCTTGGGGAAAGGTAGCAGGTTGCACAACACTCCTTGTTGGAGTGGTGGAAGGTGGAAGATGCAATGCAATAGGGGTGCATGAAAGCACAGTTATCTTCAACTGCCTGCCACAACGGCCCTCATGCATGATTGTATAGGACTAGCATGTACAAACAGCTCATCTGAAGTGTAGGTGCACTTATCCTCTCATCATTCACACCTCCACTGCTGGGAATAGCAGTGAGGACTCGTAGAACTTAGGACCTGGCTCAAGAGAGCAGTCAGAGCAGATCCTGGCTGGGCACGGTGCAAGTGGACTGCAGCTCCTCACAGCTCACCCCCAGACCCACCCGGAGCTGCTGCTGGCTAAAGGCATTTCCTGACAGTTTGTGGTCTGGCTCCTCAGTGTTTGCAAAGAAGAACAGACTGCTCCATTTCTGTTACATAGTAATAGTGAACACACCTCATTCTCCCACAGCCAGCTCCATAGTCTTGAAGCTCCACTGCAAGGTCTCAGACAGGATTGTACCACTGTGATCTGGATGTCGTAGTTTGATCGACATCCATACTTCTGGGATACTTTCTGAGAGGTGGATATATATTCCCTGTAATTCAAGCAAATACAAAACCAGTAGTGTGATATGGAGATCATAGGAAGAAATGCAGCACGGAGGCATCTCAGGGTTTTGAGCTTTCATCTTGGAAGCAGCACAGGGCAAAACTGAGAATCTGAAGTCAGAAATTGCATTGATTTATCAAGACAACTAAAAGACAAGACACCACTGAGGTAAAGACAATGACTGACCTGACAATCTGCAGTGTTGTGGGACGTCCTCCAAGAGTCCAAATGACAACAGCAGGAAAGGATCACATATAACAAAATGCTGATCCACGGCATTGGAAAGCATGGAGAAATGCCCTGGATTCACCAACAAAGCAGGGTGACAACACCTGCAGGCTGAAAATGTCCAAATTCAGACTCCCTGCTTATCACAAATTTCTCCTGAGCTACTGTTAGAGTGAAAACTGTTTCATCCACAGCTGGTGACATCATCTGGATCTTCCCAACACCAAAGTGAAATATTGTCTGGATACTCCCAATGTGAAATATTCTCTAGGCATTCTCATCTGGTATGTGTTATTAGCAACATTTTTCATATATTCACACTAATTTGATTCAAAGGAGACAAAGTAATTCCTGAGTTATCCCTACCAGACATGTTTATTCTAGAAAGAATCCTTTTCCCCCCGTGTTTGTTAATTTTCTAGCTTCTAAGTTGCTATGAACTTTTTGGGGCTTTTTTTACCCATCTCTCATATCTTCTTTTTTGTTGTTGTTGTTTTGTTGTCTGAATAATCATTGGCTTTACTTGCAGGTATTTTCTATAAAACCAGTAGAATTCTCTTTTCCAAATGTGCAGTTTTGGGTTTTGACCACCTCAGAAAATGTTCTTACCCAGTTGTCAAAGACAATTTTTACTTCCTTTTAAAAATTCTTTCCTCCAGATGATTGGTCCAAAACAGTTTAAGAGGAGCATCCCCTGTCTTCTCTCATGACTACTGATGGGGCTGGAAATACCCATGGGAAGAATTGCTTTGTCATGCCACACTGAAATAAGCAGTGCTGTTCAGGCCATCAGGGACAGCTGGGCCTCCAGCCAGCTGGGGTTTCAACATCTGTTTGAATGGTGATGGAGAGTCCACCATCTGAAGAATGTTTCTTGTGTCTTCTTATATATCTTACCCTTCCTCTAAGAGAGCTGTATCAGGTCACAAATACCGAATAAACTGCATTTTTCTCCACTAGAGTTGCAGCATTTAAAAAAAACCCCATGCATGCATTGCTCAAATTTTGCCTCCAAACACTGATTGTGATATTGATGCTTGACTTTGTGGGAAGCTGTTTCTACTAGGACTGAGCAGAGGGCAGGTTTCAATTTTTCAGGCTCACACATAAGAAAAATGTTCCTACCACATCAGATCTCTGGCAGCACAAACTGCATCATACATCTAAGTGAGGAGACAGAGGATGAGTCAGACTTTGCTCCTACAAATGGAGCTGTGCAGATGCCACAGTTCTTACAAAGAGGTAGGAATATTGCCTTTTCATCTCAGTAGGAGGGTGAGGACAGAGGAGGGGGAAATGTGGTATTATCCACAAGCTGGCGAAAGTTTGAAATCTCTGGCTCCAACAGGCAGAGTATTAGCTGCTGGGTTTCTGCTTTTATCCTTCTCATCACTGATATCAGCTCCTGATGCACCTTTTTTATTCTCAATGAGATTGTAGTCATTTATAAAGCAAAGTTTAAGATATGTTGGAAGACGTGCAAACCTAGTTCTTAAATTATCAACTCTATTAAAAAACCTTCCAAAAGCACTAGTCAGTAAAATATTTTACTGATGTGAAGAGTTCCTTTTCATGAATAATGATCTTGAAATCCTAGAGCAAAGCACAATTTCTGATAGGATAAATGGGAGATTTGGTTGGACTTGCCAAAAAATTATGAATGTCAATTTAATGTAGTAAAAATAAATAGATTTAAGATACGAATTTGACAAAACATCTGTTGAAAGAAGAATATGCCATTTCCACTCAGTTCAACCATACTATCAAATAGCCATGCTGAAGTCAGTAATATTACAGAGAAAAATATGACAAGAATGGCAGGACTGATTTTATGCAGTTTTGTAATCCGTTGATATTAACAAGCTGAAATCAAGTCAGACTGATATGTAAAGAAAATAAACAAACAATCAAAATATCTCTGGATAGGGATAGATCCTTTTCTATGGAAAATGCAGCTATATATATATAATTTTATTTTTATTGAAAACCTGAAAACAACTTCTGGAGGAAAAAACGTTACTTTTACTAGTTTTAAAAACCTTAACATTTTCCAAAGAAGTTTGGAGAATTTTTGTTTCCATTTCTTGTCAAATACTGTAGTGAAAACATCTTCTAACCTCAAAATAAATCATAGTAGCTTTAAAAAACAGATTGTTTATGTGTGTGTGTGCATCTTAGAGAAAGAAGGAAGAACGTTCTGAGAGCAATGGCAATTACTCAGCAGATGAATAATTACCACACCCCACTGCCATAAGAGCAAACTGAGAAGACTTATGCTTGGCCCCAGAGCAAAGTAGACAGGTTTTACACTTTTTCATTGCGTGTTTCCAATCCTACCAGCTGTATCTACATTGTCATGGAACATAAGATATTTTTTTCCTAACTTGCACTGCAAAAGGCAGATGACAACTTAAAAGCCACGTTGCTTGATTTATAGGGTCACATTTTTGTCACTTATGTGTCCTTTTGGTCACATTTGTCACTTAGTAAAAAAGTCATTCAACTTCTGTTTAAAGTAATATGTTAGAAAGAGAGAAGGAAAGCAAGTTTTCATGTGGCACAAAGCTCTTTACATTTAAAGCAAAAGTATACCTCATCAATATTCAAAATTTCTTCTGTGTGCACTGTAAAGGCTGATATTTATATGCCAAATCATCAGAAGAGGTGGAAAAAGCTAAAGGACAGTATGTGAAACTGTTACCAGAAATGCCATTCATATAGATAAAATAGCATGGATGAGCCAACTCTGTGGGGTTTTTGCATTAATTGACTCTGACACTAGATGTAAGGCTCAGTTTCAGAGACCTTCTGCAAGGTCTCTGAATAATTGACTATTCTATAAGTTTGAATAATTAATCCAAATAATAATTAATCCAAATTCTCAAAAGAGGAAGCTTTATACATAACCTGCACTTAGAATATTTGACAAATCCTGCATGCAAGTTTCTCTGGTCTCTGAATATTTCTGTAAAGATTTTTGTCAAGGAGTGGGTAACTAAGTAAATGAAAGATGCATGAAAGCTTTAGCAAATTGCAAAAACCTGCAATGTGTATTTATCGTGCAAGACGTCAAATTCTTTATGGAAAATAGTAAGCCACTTTTGATCTCTTGGGCTGGAACTCCTATCTGGAGATGTTTCTCTTCCTCTTCACTGACTACAGAGGGAGCCAAGCCTCCTCAGTTAGAAAGCTCAGGTAGGTGCCTGAACTTTTGTACCTCTAGCATTTCTCGTGTGAAGAGCACAAGCATTCTAAAAAGCTGCTTCCCTTCAATTTTACAGTAATTTTGGTGACACAGCCTTTCTGGGTGGAATTGAGGTCTTCAGTTAGTCTGTTTTTCCTCTAAACAGGTTTCAATATTTTCAGCTCAGAAGTATGTGCACTTTTCCTATGCTCAATAAGAGCAATAGAAGAACAATATACTAATATAGTTAGCAGCAAGCAAAAGTCATTACACAGGATGAATATAGTAAACTGAAAGCAATATAGGTATCAGTTAAAGTTGATTTTTGACCACAAATCTATGAAAGTGGTAAATCTCTATTTATCTGGGGAGACAGTTACCAAATTTTCTGTGCTTGCTTTTTTCCAAGCTTACAGGTTCCAGGAGAATATGGAGGATACTCTGCATGCAGGAAGCCATTTCTACAGGACATCAACAGAGACAATTGTGGTGGCAAACACCTCAGGCTGTGGCATTCCACATCTTCATGGAAAGCTCTGCTAGAGGAGTCTTGCACTGTGTAATAATTGCCAAGGCCTGTACAAGCTGTCAGTCAGTCATACCCTGACAAGAAAGGACAAATGGGGAAGCGCCATTCCCAAACAACCAGAGGATCCCAACCCTCAAGACCACATAGGCTGCAAGTATTACAAGACCAAATGCTCCAGACTGCTTGGGATATAGTGAAAGATGAACACCTCATTTTTCACCACCATCATCTGCCTCTCTCCTTATTAGCACTTCAGACTCATACACCAGGGTGAGATCATGTTTGAGGAAACTGCAAAAGGTGGCAGAGTGAGTGCTTTGCTCCCAAGGAAGGATGATATTGGTGAACTATTAACTATTTGGTGGACTATATTTGTCACTCAGTTCCTTTAAATTTTACAATACTTTTTGGTGATACAAAACTTTTTGATAGAAGTGAGGCTTTGTAAGAGCAAAGAACCTTCTTAGATGTGAAACATTTTTTCAACAAAAAGCACAATCAGAAATGAGCACACATCCACAGACATTTCAGTCCTTCTGGCTCTGCATATTAATGACATAACAGTTAGTCACTAATTTCTGAGCTGTTCTGTTCTAGTACAGCTGGGTCTGCATGAATAGTAAGAGTTCCTCTCTGAGTACAGACCAATGTGACCCAAAAAAAGAGGTAAGAACTTGGTTTATACCAATTTTGACATCATGATTATGTCAGAAAAGAAACATGTGTCACTGACAACACCGACTGTAGGACTGCATGTGCCTAGGACAGTTCCTGAAGACAGCTTGATAGGCACATTCCAATCAAACCTTATCCCATCAGTTTACTGAGAATGAAAATTAAAAATTACATTTAGCCTTCTATTGTGTGGAAGTTAACCACAAGAATTATTATATCAAAATCTAAACTCATGAAATAGAGTTGAGTGTCCACCTGGTCTAATCAGGTATCTCTCCTGTTGCTCATACTGTCTTGCCTGTGATTTGAAACACTGTGTAATTAGGAAAAGAGGTTAATTTAACAAATAATGAAAAACTTTGGTAGTAGTGATATCAGCTGAGTGTCAGCTGAGTATCAGCCATCAGTACCACAGATTCCACCTTGCTGTACCTGCAGACTAATACTCAATGATTTTGCTTTCCTCTAGACTTTCTCATAAAGGTAAAGCAAGGTTGCCCACATCCACATGCAACCAATTCCAGGACATGCTGTTCCACATGGCTGCATAAGCAGCACCTATTTCAATTTGACTAGCACTGCTGGCATTGTAAAAGTAACATGGGAAATCTGTTTTGAGGTAATGCAGAATTACAGATAAGTGGCTCAGCAAAAAACTCAAGGCTGGTGAATTTGGATTAAGACCTCAATCAAAATATTTTTGAAGCTGTTTTTTCTGTACAGATGAAGACATGCACACATGTACATCATAATTATGCTTGACATTTGTTTACTATTTTGGTCTTCATACCCATGTGTGCATCCCTACAGACATTAGCAATTATACTACTTGCTCCAGAGATGAATCAGTGTGGGTGTGCATAAAGGAGTAACTGATAGTATCTTTTCTGACAACGTTCAGAGGATGTGGAAAAAATAAGAAGCAACTAGGTAACAAGTACACACTAAACACCTTGATGCTCAGGGAGATGTAATGTTCCTGTAGACAGAGGAAAGCCCATCTAAGACAAAATAAAGCTGCTGCAATTGCAGGCCCACAACAGCATGGGGCTCTGTCAGCGTTGGATCTGATTACTTATTTCTGCTGTCGACAAGCTACTGAAGAATTTCAAATGCATTCCAACTCTCAGCCCTCAGAAAGAAGAAAGAGGCTACTCAGCACATACAATCACATTGCTATTAATATTTCTTTCTTCCACTCAGGCCTGGCATATTTTTGCATGGATGCAATGCCCAGCAAAGGGAATCTTTCCCTAAATCACTCTTTCAGACTATTGCTTACATTTCCTTTGATAAGGAGACCCCAGTTCTGAAGAATGAGGTCATACAGAAATTGGGCAGGCCAAAAGCATAGAGAGAGAGGTAACACCCCAGTCATTCCACATTTATTTGGGATTCAGAAAGGAAAACCTCTGAAACTACTTGAAGGGTGGGCTTTCCTCTGTCTACAGGAACATTACATCTCCCTGAGCATCAAGGTGTTTAGTGTGTACTTGTTACCTAGTTGCTTCTTATTTTTTCCACATCCTCTGAACGTTGTCAGAAAAGATACTATCAGTTACTCCTTTATGCACACCCACACTGATTCATCTCTGGAGCAAGTAGTATAATTGCTAACGTCTGTAGGGATGCACACATGGGTATGAAGACCAAAATAGTAAACAAATGTCAAGCATAATTATGATGTACATGTGTGCATGTCTTCATCTGTACAGAAAAAACAGCTTCAAAAATATTTGAAGGGTGGCAGGCAGGGTGTGGGTCATAAAACACATAGCAAAGCCAATGGAAGAAAAGATTTCCACTGATCTCAAACATTTACATCAGGTCTTTGGTGGAAAGGCTCATTGCCTTCAGCTCTAGACAGAGAAAGCAGAGAAAACACCCCCACAAAGGCACTGGAGCAGGAGAGGACCTGAAAGGGGAAAGTGCTTTGAGAACAAAGTGGGAAGGGAGATGCAGGGGCAAGGGTTGTTCAAAGATGAAGGCTTGCACACATTTTGTAATTTGGAATAAAACCCTCTGATCCAGACTGAGATATTTAAATAATTCTAACTCATCTGGCAGCAAATACACCTCCACTTCCTAAACCGAGCTAATGTAGAGAAACACCCAAGGAATATGTTTGGAAATGTTGTTAACTTAGCGGCATCCATCTCAGTTCTCAATACACTAGAGCTTCCTTAAACAAGGAAAGAGCTCTTGAAAGAAGCAACTTGTTCAGAGAATTGGTTTCTTTTTGCTCCAGAAGTTACACAGAAAATATAGTGGATCCATGGAAAAAGTAAAAACCCTTTTGAAGAAATAAACCAATTAATAGAAGACTGAAGTGATTCTACTAATATGATCTGATCAAGCAGAGGGATTTACAAAAATAAGGAGCCAGTTGTTCATTGCCTTATGTGAATCTATCACAACCAACCACTGGGGAAAAAAAAGTCATGTAACAGCAAGACAGCATGCTTCTCACCTCTCATCCAGAGAACCCCAGCAAAACTCCCTTGGTCTGGGAAGTCACACAAGGAGCAGCATCTGCCACTCCCCAGAGTTCAACAGGCCAGTATAATATTGAAGTGGGAGGGAAGGAGGCAACTGTAAAAATCTTTCTACCATCAGACCCTTTTAAACACTTTGAAAATGAAATAGATCCAGCCCAAGTTTCCTGTTGACCAACCCTGTAACATGCTGCCAGTCTTAGCATTCCCACTGGGGTGGGATTTCTCCATCTTACTCATGTTCAGTGGGATGTGGACACAGATTCCATGGATCAAAATGGTGATGTGCTTTCATTTCATATCCCCTGCTTTTTTTGTTATGCCTTTGCCCTGTTTGGTGCCTTGCCTATTCAGGCTGCACAGGTGAAGGATCCCTTTATGCTCCCTGCTAGGCCAGAGCCTTGCCCAACCTGCCATCCCCACCGACAGCAGGCACAAGCACAGCGTGCACTATTAAGACGCATCAGCCTCCACCTGCTGGGTGAGCTCCTGCTGCAGCCAACACAAAACAAATACACAAATGGGCACAATGAGTCCACAAGACACCTCCGTATCTCTGTGCAGCACTTACCAAAACCAGCTAAGTTTCAGAAAGAAGATTTTAACCAAATAAATCTTCCCTTTCAGACAGACATGGCTAAGATATGACACAACATGATGGGTTTTCTTGTCACCCTGAGGTCTGTACTCTAGCAGCCCAGAAAAATCTAGCCCGGTAAAACTGAAGCAGCTTCACTAAGAGGCAGTATGTTTGGTTTGGGCTTGTAGTGCTATAATCCGAAGCAGTTCAAGTTTGTCTGGGTATTCAATATATTTTCACTTGCTAAACACTCCCTCTATCTCATTGCATATCACATATAAATAGTGTCTTTCCCAAAAAGGCATGGAAAAAAAGCAAAGAAGTTCCTATCTCTCAAAATTTTTGCTGCAAAGTTAAATTGATAATGAGAATGAATTATGAATGCCTTTCAGTTCAGCTTCAAAAATACGAGGACTAAATTCCCCTTCAATGAGTGTCAATTAAGACAGACATGCATGTGTTCATTAGAAAACATAGTTCATCAAGATAGAGAGATAATATTGTGATTTATGCATTTAAGTAATAAAAAATATTTTCCTTTGAAAACAGGAGGGCCTCTACCAGGGCAGCTAACACAGGAAAGAATATGAAATATTGTGCAAGAGAAGAGAGGAACAGATATTGCACAACCCTTTTACTTGTTTTTGTACATGGTGATGGGTTGATGCTTTTATTTTTGTGGATTATATAGCTCACTAAATTTTTACATTGTCTGGAGCATGCTGAACATAATAACACAACTTTTAATGCCAGCACCTTTATCCATATAGCTAATAAAACAGAGCCAGAGACCTTTTATGGCCTATCCACATGGTGTAGCACTTGCCAGAGTCTTTCGTAGGTTCCACAGATGTCCTGCAGTCTACACAAAAATTACTATTTTTCATGTGTTTATTTCAGTTCAAAGTATGTGAAATAATGTGTTGCAGCTTACCAGATTTCATAGCAAGATGCTGAGGTTATATGTTGCATGCCTTGGGGTAGGTAAGCATGAGGCCTTCTGAAGGTGTAAAGTTTGGGAGGATGGTGTTGTAGATGGAGGTAGGCAAACCACAGAAGCTAGAACGAGCCAAAGGACATGGTGTTCCCCATACTTACAGTTGTGAGTAGTCTTTGTGTACACTTTTTCTTGGCTCATGTCAGGAGTGTGCTAATAATTAGGCAGCAAAGGCAATCTGTGATCCAGCTTGCCCCCTGGTCCTGTTTTATTTAGCTGCCTAGATGTACATAAGCTTTCATTGATACGGCACTCACAGAGACAAGAATCAGACCCTGCCTAGGAAGATCCTGCTGATAAAGACTGGAGATGCCTTCCCTCCTGGATCAAGATTAAAGAGACCCTTAGGGAGCCGGTTATAAATTCCTGACTCTCAGGTTGCTGCTATTTCCTGAACTAAGCTAGAGCAGAACTATACTAGCTGGCTGTGGGTTATGGGATATTTAGCATCATATATGGATTGGTGAAACTGGTGATGAGCCTATCTTCTCACCAATCTGATGCAACCCTTGATCCTCTTACTTTGGTGCTGTGTGAAATGGAGCTGGGACAGTTGCGGGCCAAGGAGCTCCACCTTCCTTCACAGTGCAAATATCAACTAAGCAGGTGTTGTTCCAGTTTCCATCTGTTGTATTATGAAGGAGTGCAGAGCTGGGGCAAGGAAATATGATGTTTATCTAGCTATGACATATTTGATTATTAATACTGTTTTTAGCATAGTCATAATCATACAGTGTTCTGTGATTTTAGTGCTTTTGGGTATTAACATTTCTGAGGTCTCAGTGTGAGTCTCAATTATTAAAATGGCCAAGATTCAGGCAAGAAACCACAGGGAGGAAATCAGTTCTGTGTGGAAGATGCCAAGAGGCAGATATTATTTACCTAGAGTGCAGAACTACAGAAATACAACAGTATGCAAATTTCTTGACAGATGCCCTGTTTGGCAGCTGCTCAGATTCAAATTTCACCCTCAGCCAGATCTGCAAAAACACAGATCAGTAATCCAGTCTAGATGTGAGTTGGTAGAAATTCTGGATGACAATTTACAACTCCCCACACTACTACTGAATTTACAAAGAAATAACAGATCAGGGAACTGGGCTTGAATCAGACAAGGTCCCTAAACATAGGAGAAACCTCAGTGAAGTCAGAAAGATTGCTGGCTCCACAAACTATAACAAGATTATTCGCCTTACTCTCTAATCTAACACATGACTATGCTGAGGAATGTATTGACTGCTGGGGTGCCCTGTTAAACTAGGGCACAAATGTGAGAGCTATTTGAGACCTAAGACCAAACAACATTAATTTCTCCTGTCTGCTTGGTGCCCTCCAAAACATTAATTCGGATAGGTGTGCATCTCATGTGGCAGCTGATGCTACCAGGCACAGTCACTGCCAATGCAGCACAGAGCCAGCCTGAGATAGCAGGTGAGAGCTAAGGCTGTGAGGAAGTTTGAATTATTCACAACTGTATCTGTTCAGTGGTTAAACTTAAGCCCTTGTTTCTAATAATACGTGCTGAAAACTGAAACTTTATGAGACTTGGAAGAAAATTCTGAATTGTTGTTCCTTTCTTAGGAGATGCAGGACAGAAGTGTGGCAGAATGGCAGTTTCAGGTGGTTTTTTACAAGCTTATCCTGAGGGCCTTTGAATATATTTAGCCCGGAATCCAGTTATGACCAGTCTATTAGAAGACACCTTTGTGTTATTAACAGGCTGACATTGTTCACTGGCAAGGTCTCTTTGAGCTATGACTAAAAATTCAACACAATAGTTGATTAGCAGGCACTGCTTGGATCTAAGGGAAGGAAATTTCTGCTTTTGCTTGCCAGAAGGTCTCTGAGCTCTGCCTTATGCAAATGCACAATGACTATGTTTTTCCTTTGAAACCAGCAGCTTCCTGCAGCTTCCTGTATCAGCGTGACAGTTTTGTGCACTCCTACCACGGGATGCTGGACACACAGCCCATGTCAAACATCCCCATGGAGGCTGCAGGGCAGCCCTGCCTCCTGCCCAGAACAGGAAAAGCTAAAGCAACTCCAGCATAAATCTGTCAGCTAGGTTATATTCTAGGAAGAATTTCAGGCATGAATTACCTTCAGTTAATGTAGGGGGAAATCCCACTTCAGTTTTGAGGTAGTTTCTGCTTTGAATCACCGCTAGTTAGGGAGTCATAGCCCTGGGCTAGCACCTACTCCTATCCTGTCACAAGCCAGGTGAGCTGCTCCCTCACATCTTTAAGCAACCTATCTACTCTGCTACAGAAACATCTTGCCCCAAACTGTTTCCTTCATCTCCCCTTCCCACCTGTCAAATGTTACTTTTTCACTCTAAATAAACACTTTCTGCTCTGGCCAGGGTACACGCAGCACAGGTCCTCCAGGACGCAGGGACAGCATTCACCTTGGCCAGGAAAGCCACACAAAAGCCACACAAAAGTAAATTGCAATTCAGACATTAAGTCGCAAAATTTTATCAGAAGATCTGAGCTCAGGATTTCTTGGTCATTTGCCTTTATTTAGGGATTATTTATGCTTCCTATTAACCTTACCCAACCATGGCACATGTTAGACAGCTGGGAAAGCCAAAGCAAAAATAAGCTCAGCAGTTTTCGCAGCTCTTGTAGAAAGGCTGGGAGGAAGCGCTGGCCAGCCCTGCTATCTCCATCTCCGTGGGCAAAGCAGAGTGAATACCAATGCGGGCTGCAAAAATTACAGTCGACGAGGAGGAACATACGCGGGCTTTTGGGCGATAGCACCGACACACATCCTTAGCTCTCCAACTCCCGGCCGGTCCCGCTAGGCGGGGCCAGAGGGACGCGGAGACCCCGGCTGGGCGCCGGCGGCAGCCAACAGCCCCCGCTCCCTGGGCGGCTGCAGCGCTGGAAGTGTCTCCTCGGAATGTCTCCACGATGGTAACAGAATACCTTTCATATATATTAGGCAAACATGGGCCAAGGTGGGTAAACACCACGAGCAGACTCATCTGGATGCTGAGACAGTAAAAGCCCGGTTGTGGAAAAGACGAGCTGCTGAGCTTTTTTTCTGTCCATCTCTTCAACAACAAAGCAGCTCTTGGAGCACATTGATTACAGGATTCAAAAATAAAAAAATACGAACCAGGCATCTTACCCGCCTTTTTACAACAAATGTATGACTTGGTATCACTCTTAAAATCAATGCCCTGTGAGTGCTAACCTGAATATTTATAGATGCAACAAATGTCACTTAGGTAAGACTAAGAAATCATGCACACACATGAATAGTCCCTTCTAAAAATAAATAATTAAAAAATGCTATGTCAATGTATTAAATCAATTTTTCTTTTCAGTTAAGATCTTTGTAATTAGTTCTGTAAAAGTCCTCTTGGCAGCCTGAAATATAACCTGTTTAAACAGGATCTTGTACTTAACCACACTTCTTTTTTTTTGTTCTCTTTTTTGGAATAGTATTCCCCCTTAAGTCCTGGACCAAAAGTATTTAGAAAGCAGAAAACAGGAATAAAGTAATCTTTGTTTCAACTTTTCTGGTCCCTTTCTGAAAAGAAAAAAAAAAATATCGGAGTAATCCGTATGTGTCATGGGAGAAGAGCTAACTGACCTATGAACTTGGGAACTGTTGCCTGCTTTAGAACTTCCAAAGGCTGGGTGATGAAATGATAGAGCTACTGAAATAAATCTGTCAAAAAGGAAAATTTCTTATATGCTTTCTGTAAAGACCTTTATTTTGTTAAACCACTAATTTACACAGAGGTTCACAACACTAAGCTCAAGTCCACTAGAAAACTGTTTCTGAAAGTCCAGAACAACATTCAAGGGATGCTCTTCTTACCACTCCAGACACTGAGAAGTAAGTGCTATGCTGTTTTCCCACAGTGGCAGTCACAGTGTCGGGATCTCAGTGTCAAGATTCCAGTGTGTGAGGCCTTAGAGACAGGAGGGGTAAGAAGAGAGAAAACGTGGAGTAATTGGGAAGGAAAATGAGCAAGGTAGCTGGACATGCATTGGGGATTGCACAGCATCTCTCTACGGGAAAGTCTTGGGACTGAATTTGTTTACAGGGGGCAAGAAAAGTGGAAACGTGTAGCACATGGGAGAGTGGTGGAGTGAGAAGAGTGTAGAAGGGAGCATGCTGAGCTGTGTCTGGACTGTGAGCATTTCATCCAAACTGCTATATTGTTGAGACTCTTGAGCAATAAAGCAAATTTTCTTTCTAATTAAAGATTCAAGGGTTTTAGAAGAATCACCAGCAGAAAGAGAGAAAAAAGGCAAATTCTCAGCGGACTTGGTAATGAATAACAAAAAACGTTCTTGTGCATTGCTTAAAATTAATGGCATTCAGTATAATCGCAGAGAGAGGATTTAATGCAACAGTCCACTGTAGCGTTCTCTCTGTGAGTGGATGTGGGATGGCCTATGACCAACAGTAATACTTAGCCCAGGACAATGTCTTGTGGCCACTGTGTACCATAGATGATGCTTGGTATGCCTTATTGTAGTCTCTGGGGTGGCAAATACAGAAAGGAGCAGAGCCTGAGGGCAATTACCAATTGCTTAAAGCTGTTAGAGTGGGTTGACTTGTGCAACTGGAATCATATCAGCCATATGCAGGATGCTTCTCTGTGGACATTTGTAGCAGTACATCAGCGAAGCCTGCAAAGCTATTGCACCACTTCAAGGAAACTTAACCCTGAGGAACAAAAGAGGATCAGATTGGAAGCTAAAGGATGAAAAACACATTAGAGGAGGAGGAGAATAAGATATGTACACTTTGTAACTTCACAGTAGTCAGAGATAGGGTAAATCTGCCCAACATTCATATGTAAGTTAGGTGCAGGATGGCAAAACTGGTTCAGAGCAGGCAAACCTTACTGTGTTTACTAACTACATATTAAATTCTTTTCGGCAAGAACTACAGACACAAAGACTGTACCTAAACTCATCCCCAGCTGCTTTTTGGCCCATGCTTCTGTCTTTCCTTTCTGTGGGTATCGTGCTTAACTTTCACTGCAATACCAAGTGAGAACACAGCTGGGGCACAAGCCGTGTCCCTGGTCCCTGATTGAGACAATGCCATTCATCAGGGCAGTGGATGGGAAACCCTGGGCAAACGCTAAAGGTCAAATATGATGGCTCTCTGCGTTTTCCACCACTTTACCAGCCGGGTGGCAAAGAGAACTGCTCCGGCACTTGCTCACCTCACCCTGCAGCTGGGAGCCTGCTCCAGCCAGCCCATGCCAGCACCACACCACCCCAGCCACATGCTGTTACCTTCACGGACCAGCCCAGCCAAAAGCACTCTCACATCACATACAGTTCTAGAGCTCAGATTAGTTACCTTTGCTCTAGTAGAAAGGGCTCTCGATTAGAACTCAGGAGGCTTAAATGCATTTGTCAGGTTAAGTACAGACTCTGTGTGCAAACTTGAGCAAGGTCTTTAATCTGACTGAGTGTCAGTATCCTTTGGAAAGGGGCAGTAGTTCTTCCCTAATCCCTGAGGGTTTGAGGAATAAAACGTAAATAACAGAGCAGCACTCTGCTGCTGACAGGATGGCTGGCTCAGCTCTCCTAGCTATACCGAGTCACCTAGCTATACCCTTTCCAACTACTCACCCTACTTGTTGCAGAACTGAGGTGCTTACAGATAGTATTTTCATGAAACAGAATATAAGATCAGTGAGAAGCAGCAGCTACAGGGGAATTTGGTGTCTCCTGACTAACATACCTTTAAGCACCCTTCACTATTTCGAAACATTCACTAGGGAACCATGCTCCCAAATTACATCTAATGTCTAGAGTCAGTCTGATCACTTAGGCAATGCCAGTGCTTGGGTACTATTGTTCACTTCACAGGCACACATGGAAACTTTGATAATGATGTAGAAAATACCAGTACCAGAGTAAAGCTGCTTTAGTGGTGCTTCCGAGGAAGAAAGTAAAAACTGAAGAAGGCAGTAGGTCCCTCTTCCACCTAATTATGTTTAGGTTGCTGGTTCCTTCTCTTTAACCTTTGCCTGCCCCCTTTTTAATATTTCCCTTTCACATGTCTTCTGCATGCAGGTCTTCAGTTTTCCTTCCTACTGAGCTACAAGCCCGCTGCTGCTTTATTCCTCCGCTCGGCACTTCCCTGCCCCAGCTCAGAGCATGTAGGTTTCATCCCCTTGGTGGTCAGCTGAGGAGCAGATGGAGGATCAGAGAAGCAGGATGGCTGCTTTATGAGTTAGATGCGCAGCCGCACTGCTGGAGACAACCAAAGTGACCACAAACCAGGATTTCAAATGTTGCAATATTAAAATATAGGATACAGGAGAAGGTCAAAGCCATAGGTTCTGGGGATCATGTAAGTTTGGATTATTCTCAGCTTTCTTTTAAAGCAAAGTTTCTAGTGTTTGTATTCTCAGACAAAAGCTTGGAAATAAGAACCACCAAAGGCTTGAACATCTAAAGGCAAATGAAAGAATCCAGAACTGATTGTTTGTTTTAAATTGCATAATCTTGCCATCAACCTCAGATTATGTTGGAGGGTAGCTTGGGATTTTTGAGCGTGCAAGCCTGGCAGGACTACAGATGCCTCAGCATCATAATGAATTGGGGCCACAGTCAGCTTTTGAGAAGGCTGCTCCCTTGCAATTAAGACAATATCAGGGTTTTGCTTAATGGTTTGGTTCTTCCAGTGCAACCTTGCACTGGTGAGCATCACTATAACTGGCAAGTGCAGACACGAACATCTTCTCTTTTTTTATCACAATTAAAGACAAAGTGGCTGCCAAATGGACACTGGTGGTGAAGACTGTAGACTCATGAAGATGATGCCCAGAGGAGATCTCCCAGGCTTGCCTTCAGGGTCAGCACAACTTCTTAAAGGGACAGGAGACCTTCACAGTTGCAACCATATGTTGAACATAGTGAAGGCATATGGAGCTATTATGTAAATAAACAACTCAACCCATGATGATTCTAAATAATGCAAAACACAAAGAGGCAAAACACTAATGTTCTAACTAATGAAAATAGATTCTTATGGTGATTCATTTACAATAAACAGAAACTGTATATGTAAAAAATGGTATGTCATCATGTGATTTAATGTAGTCTGGCACAGCTGCATTGTCCTTGATGTTCGTTAACAAAGATCTTGTTAACCTCCTTGTGCATCTGTACCACAATATTAAAAGAGAAGAAAACTGCATGGTAGAGCCACCAAACACTTGTGAGAAAAATATTTTTAAAGCATCTTGATAAATATTTACTAAACCTCAGGATTTTTGAATGCTGAAGGTTGTGTTAAGAAAAAGCATATGCTGATATCCTCAAAAACAACACAAGTGGTACCCAGTCTCTGTACAAAAGGGAATAGCTCAATATAATAGGCCACTGTTGCTGTGACTCTCAACATAGTTTACCTGTCACAGATCTTTCAAGTACAAACCACTTCAAACAAACTACGATAAGACTTTAAACTGAATCCACCCAACAGGTTAAGAAAACAAATATTGATTTGTTTTGAGAGTAATTGTAGTAAACAAACCCTTTTGGATTAAAAGAGTTCCTTTGTTCAAGAAATACTGTCCAGAGCCTTCAAGCAAAATATTACAATCTCAGCTTACATTTACAGTGTTTGCCCTCATATCTGCCTTTATTTGTAGCATATGTATAAATACAGATACATGAAGTGATATGGGCAAGTATTTAATGCACACGTTGGAAATTCTGACAAGAGCAAAAGTAAAAATTTTCAAGTGCATATGATGATTTATACATCTAAATCTTATTCCAAAAGCTGCAACTTGTAGGCACTTTTAGGCTTTGCTGCTCTCAAATCACAACCTCTGCAATGCAGACAAAAATCACATGGGCATGCCAATGCCCTTTCACATGGCCTTCCACAAAGGATATAATGGACTAGGAAAGCATCTTGACATGGTCCAGCACAGAGAAGCAACCCAGATGCTTAAGAGCAAGGGCAGAAACAGCAAGGCTGCAGTAACATGGGAAAGGTTTGCAGAGAATTATTGTCCCAGGTGCAGACTGATCTGGACTGCTCAGATCTTGTTGTCTGGTTACTCATCAGGAAGTGAAGACATCTAAATGGCTTTACATCCTCACTCTACTTTCAAAAGCAGCCTGGGTGACTAGAAACCTCTGTCAAGAGACGACACAGAATGAAAGGAGTGACCACAAACACCAGCTCTGCCGCATTTTGCAAATGTTTCAAGGTGCAGATTGAGAACATCAATCCAGTCACACATATTTAGGCATGTATCTTCCAAAAGTAATAGAGCCACTACATGAATTTGAAATTTTCATCCACAATCATACCAGATTTATTTCTGCAAGCAGGAGAGCAGGCTACAAATTCAAACATAACCAGCCCTGTGCAATTTCTTTTTTTTTCCTGCAAGCTTGTCTCTCTAAATGCAAAACACACATTAGAAACATAAGCACACAAAAAGTGACCAATTAACAGGTTCCAGTAACATTATCCTAGCCTAGTAATGCCAAATCCAGGAATGGTTTATATTTGTCACACAAGTGTGAAAATCAAAGGGAAGAGTAAAGAGTACAAGTACTGTCAGAACTTAACAATGACATTCAATACTCCTGTACAGATGGATAAGCTCAGTAGCGCTGACAATTCCTGCAAACCTGATTCAACCAGTGGACCAGACTCATGGTCCATTTGGGTTAATATGATACTTCAAGGAGAAATGGCAAAAAAGCAGGTAAATATCAGGAGAGGGTGATTCTCCAGACATATGAGCAAATGATGGTGCACAAGGTTTAAGAAGCGTTCACTGCTGCTCATTATCTCCATACACATATCACTTAAACAATCATTTATTCTCTGTTCCTGGCCATGTAAAGCAAGTTGTGTTAAGTACATCAGCCTAGAGAAGACAGCTGGCCACTTCATGACTGCAAGGCGGGTACAAACCTTCTTTGCACCCTGGATTTCTTTTTGGGCATCCTAACAGACCCCATCTGGCTTTTTCTCACTAATTCACAATATTCAGATAATACTCAACAGAGCCCAGACAGCAATGTAGACTGGTGTGGCACTACAGTGAGTTCCTGTAACATGAGGAACATTTCTAAGTGACAGTGTAAAGTATTAAGAAACTACACCATTGCTCAATGAAAGTGCAATGCATACCCAGTACCCAGCATCTGCCTTAGCTTAAGGGCACAGCATTCTTCAAATCTTGTAAAATCAGGTGGTTGATCTGATAAGGTACTCTGCATCGCTGGGGCTCTCCCTATCTGGGGACAGAATCAAACACTGTGAGCTTTGATCAGAGTATCTCACTCACAGCTAGACTTCTTTGCTCAAAGAGTTATGCAAACCTAGCTTACACCTTATCACTAGCAGTGCAACAGTCAGGCTTCAGGTTTTGTTGTCTCGAAGGCACCCACTTTATTCTCATTGCTGGGTGGCAGTATTAGAAACACAGCCTCAGAGTGAAAGAACAACAGGAAGGGAATCAGTGATAAGGAGCAGAAAGAGCTTGCAGAGTTAGCATCTTATGCTAAACTTATGCTGAAGTTCATTTCATTGATGTGGGGCATTTCTTGCACCTGGAACGTAATGATTAAGAGAATAAAATACATGTTCTACCACACTAAATGCCAGAAGTAACTGTCACGTTCACTTACACCACACTACTGAGAAGATAATATAAGCTATTAATTAGTTTTGAGTAGAACAAAGCGTATTTGAAGAGATCACTAAAAAGACCAACAGAAGGCAGAGAGCAAATTTATAAAATGGAGAAGGATATTATATATCTTTAACCTTATATATAACCTTAAAGAGGTTATAACCTTATATATATATATATAAAACCTTAAATATATATATATCACCTTAAAGAGGTTATATATAACCTTAAAGAGGTTATATATTCTTAATGAGTGAGAAGATCAATTAAGTGCTCCATCTTCTTACAGCTGAGAGAGGAGCTTCTTTACCAAGTCTCTATCTGTGTCCAAACACTAAAACAAACACTGAAGCTTTTGCAGACTTTGGCACTCAAACGCCCTTAAGTTGTGGTTATTCTGTTTTTAACCTTCTCTGCCCTTCATCACAGTGCTGAATAAACTACTTTGAGCTTCTGGACCGTTCGCTGCATTCTTAGATGATCAGCAATAGTTGAAATGCCCGTAGGTGAGGAAAGGGACTCTCCCTTGCCTTGCCCTGCACCATTCCCACTTCACGTTCCCAAACAGATGATCTGTCAAAGATGGATCCTCAGCAATGCAGTGTTCTGCCCTGCTCTTACTCTAAATATTGTAAGTCCTTGATGCTGCCTGTGAATGCCTGTAGCTGAAACTGTGGTTGCAGCTGTACCACAATTCATCTCCAAATTTTTAGAAAACACTATGTTATTTTGAAAACAAGAATATATTTGCATAACCAGAAATACTAAGAGACCAGTTCTGTCTGCTGCTGTGCACATAATTGTCCTTCCAGTTTCCAGGCACTGTTTTTTTTAATGGGGCTTGCCAAAAGCAGGAGCTCTCTAGTAGAATTGAGCTTTATAGTCCCGATTTTCCCAAACCATGTCAAACCATCAAAGAATAATGCTGAACAAACACAAATGTAGACCCCTGTGTAGTCGCGAGAAACTGATAGCCAGGGGAACCAAAAATATTCAGAATAAAATATGAGCTTGCATGTCAATAAGAGAAAACAATGCATTGCACATAAATTTAAGATTTTTTTCTGTCCTTAGACATAGGAAAGAAAAGAAATCTTTATCAGATATGGAAATAAAGGGATTAAAAGAATCAGAGGAGTGATTTGTAATTCTGTATGAGATTTAATAAGGAAAAATGCCAGGTTCTGCACTTAGGCAGCAATGCATTGCTACAAGCTTGGGGAAGAATGTCTTGAGAGCCACTGGGCAGGAAGGGACTTGGGGGTGCTGCTCGACAGTCTGCTAGATATGAGCCAGCAGTGTGCTCAGGTGGCCAAGAAGGCCAATGGCATCTTAGCTGGTATCATGAACAGTGTTTCCAGCAGGACTAGGGAGGTGATTGTCCCACTGTACTCTGAGTTGGTGAGCCCGTACCTCGAGTGCTGTCTTCAGTTTTGGGGCCCCCACTTTAAAAAGGACTTTGAAGTGCTGGAGTGTGTCCAGAGAAGGTCAATGAGGCTCGTTATGGGTTTGGAAAATATGTCTTATGGGGAATGGCTGAGGGAGCTGGGATTGTTTAGCTTGAAGAAAAGGAGGCTTAGGGGAGACTTCATCGCTCTGTACAATTACCTGAAAGGGGGTTCCAGTGAGGTGGGGGTGGGTTGGTCTCTTCTGTCAAGTCTACAGTGAGAGAATGGGGGAAAATGGTCTTAAGTCACAACGGGGGAGATTCAGATTGGCTATTAGAAAAAAAAATCATTGTTAGGGTGATTAGACATTGGAACAAGTTGCCTAGGGAGGTGGTGGAGTCGCCATCCCAGGAGGTATTCAAGAAGCACCTGGATGAGGCACTGAGTGATATGGTTTAGTGTTTTAGGGGTTATTATGATGGTGCTAGGTAGACAGACTGGATGATCTTCAAGGTCTCTTCCAGCCATAATGATTCTGTAATTGGTCTCTAGACTGTATCTCTTCCCTTAGTAAAGTGCATGCAAGTGAATAAAACTGCATGGATGAACTTTATTAGCTGCAGCTTTCCTTCCTGACTCCTGGATTATAGGAATACTTTAACCTTGACACATACATCTTATACTCACAAAGCTCCACTCTTAACAGACCCTTTTCCTTTCCTCTTCACTCTCTGGTTCTGGCACGTAATTTTTTAATTTAGAAGTGGCTACTGTTCTATCTTAAAAAGCAAAGGAATTCTCTCTTACCTTTATTATCAAGAGCATGGTGAAATTCAAGATGGTTTATTATTAATACATCCTAGAAGTCTATTGCAGATGGCAGAAATATGGCAAAAGCAGAGGTTTTTATAAATAAGGCTCTTGAAAGGATGCATTGGGCTGTCCTTTAATATATAAAAATATATTAAAATAGAAGGAGCATGATTTTATCAGATAGTAGTGTAAAGCCAAGTATACAAATACATGTTACTTATATAGTAGTGAGAAATTGTATTTCTTTGAAGCTTCCTTTATGCTAGAGAAGTTTGTGATGAGATTTTTCAAAAGCACTCAGCACTGCTCCATCTCTGTGCTGAGCAGTATGTATGAATACTGCTCCCGCTGCCTCTCCTGAGCACAGGACTGGGCCATCATGGAGTGTTTGTGAGAAGAACATAGGTAGGGGGATAACTGGCACACCTATCATCCACAAACAGGAGGAAAGTGTCTGTAAAAATAAATTCTTATTCAGAGGGCTGGGAAAAACGGGAGTGCAAGGAAGTTTTTTATGTGTGGAAGGGTGTGGTATTCAGCAAAACACTTGAAAGTTAATTGCAGAATAAAAGAATATACCTCAAAGGTACACACTTCTTCAGTACATTGATTTATTATAATTACAGAGCTTACCCTTACCTTTTTTCTTTATCCAGCCACATATTTGAGTTGCTTTAGATTAAAGTATACATCTTGTTAATTATGGCATTTAGTTCTCAAATTGCAATTGGTGTCTGGTGCTAAGCTCCTATAATTCTTCTTGTCACTGTTTCAAGATGGCCTGTTTAATTTGCCTGAAGTAAACTAAAATGGAAAGTACCATCTTATTTGATTAATGGGAGATATTTCTTGTGGCTTTAATGATTAAATACTATACTGCTTATGGGGGGTACAATTGAGGTGGAGGATGACAACGGGCAGACCTACCTGCCAACAGATAATCAAGGTAGATACTCCCCTAATAATTTCAAGGGGTTTTGCTACATCCTTTCAGCAGATGAAAGTAATACTGCTTAGAATAAACACACATCACTAGACATTGGATAAAAATCATCACAGTGAGCTACTAGGGACTTTCCTGCCACATTTTCTTTCAGATTAAAAATCTCACAGGCATGTGGAAGACAGAAACTTTTACCCCACCTTATCACAATTTTCTCCTACCACTTGGGATCTCTACCAGGCAGAAAAGCTGAAGAAACTACTCTGTGGGTATTTGGAAGGAGAGCACCTGGTGGCTGTCAGGTGCAGACCAGAATTGGCTGTCACATCCTGTTGTAAGAAGAAATAAAACCACACTAGTCAAAATTAATACACACAAGCTTCCCCAAGGCTTTTCTTCAGGTGGTTTAGGTATTGTCTGGTAACTCTTCTTTCAGTTCAAGATAAATGAGTCTCTTCATATTAGACTCCAAAGCTATATTTAAGCTATATTTGCACTTAAGTAAAAAAATTTCTAAATTTGTTCTTCCAGTGACAGTTTACCTCAATAAACATTTTCTCCCACAGTTTCACATTAAATTAAAAAAAATAGCCTGATTTGTAGCTTTGAGAGCCTACTCTTTTTGCCTAAATAAAGTGTGTGCATTTTCTGTTCTATTTCCTCTATTGGCATCATCCTCCATACTTCTGTGCACCAGCTTATTAGTATGGAGAGATAGTTAGACAGTCTAGATAGTCAGTAAGTAAAGTCAACCCAGAAGTGGTTGTTGAACATCATCTGTGTTTTGACAGCAGCTTTTTCTTCTTTTCAATGGTTCTCTCACTGTTTGAAGATAACTGGATTGATGGCCGTACATTTGCTGAATTTTTGTCCTGTGCCAAGCAGGAACCAAACCACTTCACCTCATGTTTATGTGCAGAGATTTTTTTTCCTGCTTTTGCTCCATCCCAGTTTTGTGGCTGAAAGAAGGCGACAGAAGCCCATGGAAGGTCCCTCTTCCGTTCATGGAAATACTGAATCTGGTAGTTTTCTCCTCACCCTTGGAAGGTGAGAGGTTAAAATATCTTTCTCTAGTCTTTGGCTCTTGATGGCAAAGATCAATGTGACAAATTATCTCTAAATGTTTCTAGTCAGAAAGAAATTTCCCACAGGTATTTTGAGCAGGCTCACACTTGAATTCTCTAGTTTCAAAGAAGCAATAATCAATTCTTTGGTGCACAAGTCTTTCCACATTGCGCTCAGGTGAACATATATGCTTTGTATGCATTATAAGAGCACCTCAGTTTTGTGTGGCATTAATGCCTATCTATTTGAGATGCTCTGCTTCTTGTTTATATGAAAGGGAAAAAAAATCTTATTGTATCCTTTTCATTCCCCTCTTTCTTCATCCAGCAACAGCCAGGGAAATGCAGGACAGCCATTCATTCACTGTTGTAACTCATAGTACTGACAATGAAGAAGTTATGTTTGCTTGCTACTTCAAGTCTGTGCAATTTTCTCTATAAATATGCCATCAAATTTCTGGTCATCAGGACTGAATCCTGATGAGGAATAAGGACAAGCAGCAGGACTTCTGAAGCCACAGAGAGGTGAACAAAGTCTTCAACCAGCAAGCACTTGCAATAAAAACTCTGCCACTTGGCATATAAATGAACATGTCCTTCTGCAATTTGAGATGACAACTCTGGGACAGACTGAGGATTTCAAGCTGTATCATGGGATTCTTACACATGATTATTATATCATCTTGAAGCCAACTGGATAGACAGTCCCAATCAGAAACAGACTATTTCCTTTGTAGTTCTGTGGGACTAAGACATCTGTCATCATATCATTGCTCATAGTTCCCACTTTGCCGCACATACAGAAATAGAGTGAAATTGTAGTCTTGCTGAAGGCACATTTCTTGTCTACTACATCATTGGTCAGTGGCCCCAGATTTCAGTTTCACACAAAATCAGCAAGCTGTGAAGGCCATTGTCACCTGTGTTGCCTATCTGACTGCATCACATAATGGAACAACAAGCAGCTTGTTGAGAAATTGCCTCCTCTGAAGACAGCAAGATGAGGGGGAGATGGAAGGAAATTTTTGCATCATCATCTCCTTCCAAAGTACAATTTACTTCACAGTTACCCAGTAAAAGGCCTTTTGCACTGAATGAACACAAATGTGTAGAAAGGTAATCCATATTTTGGAAACCCCTACAAGCACACTTTGTCATTGAGGCACTCACTGGAACTTTGGGAACTCAGCCACACCAGTATCATCAGCCAAGAGCAGTCACCCAAGTCTCTGCTCAGACTGGGGAGGACATCTGTGATAGTCTTTATTTAGCTAGACACTCATTCCAAGACTGTGAGAATAATTTCTGGAAAGAAAAAGAACCATGGGAAACACAGAAGTCTATTGATCCAGAAGCAACAATCATTCTTATTCTACAAAAAGATGAGGAGACTTTTACTACTTTGTGAAACTTCTACTACTGTGTCCAGTTCTGGAGTCCCCAGCGTAAGAAGGACATGGAGCTGCTGGAGGGAGTCCAGAGGAGGGCCACAAAGATGATCAGGGGGCTGGAGTACCTAGGAAGACAGGCTGAAAGAGTTGGGGTTGCTCAGCCTAGAGAAGAGAAGGCTCTGGGGACACCACATAGCAGCCTTCCAGTACTTGAAGGGCGCCTACAGAAAAGCTGGAGAGGGACTTTTTATGAGGGCACATAGTGATAAGACAAGGGGGAATGGATTCAGACTAAAGGAAGGTAGATTTAGATTGGATATTAGGAAGAAGTTCTTTACTGTGAGGGTGATAAGATACTGGAACAGGTTGTGGATGTCCCCTCCCTGGAAGAGTTCAAGCCCAGACTGGATGGGCCTTTGAGCAACCTGATCTCGTGAGAGGTGTCCCTGCCCTTTCCCTCTTACCCCTTCAGGAACAGCAGTGGTGTTAGTGCTAGAGGATATATCCCTGCCTGTTCCTTTTAATATCTGTTTATAGACTTCTTGTCTGTGAATCTGTCAAATCACATTTTGGACCTCCTGACATTGTGCCTCCAAAACATCCTGACTAAGTCCAAAAGTTCATTACTTGTCTCATCAAGGGTTACTTCATGTCTTTTAAATGATCTACTGGTTTCACAAAGTGCTTCCTAGTTCTAGTATTACAGAATTTGCTGAGTAACAGTTCATCATTTGTTTATATATAACCTTCATCTGATACAGACCTCAATCATATCCCCCTTCAGCCTTTTTGTTTCCAAACTGAAGTGACTTAGCATTTTTAATCTCTCCTTGTAAGATAATTGCTCTCTTGCCTTGATCAGTTTAGTTACCCTTTTCTGGCCATTCTGTATCTCCACTGTATGCTTCTTCAGATGCAGAGACCAGAACTGTGCCCAGCACTCAAGATGTGGACACACAGGTTTTACACAGGAGCAAAATGTATCTTCAGTCTTGTTCACAATATCTTTCCTGCTGATGCCCATGACTTTGTGGGCTTTTTATCTGCTTCAGCATATCAAGACCATAATTTCAGGGAACCACTGGTAATGACTTCAAGATTTCTTTTATTAGTGATAACTTACAGTTCAGAGTTCAGCAGTGTAGGCCTGGTTAAGATCACTTTTTTCCTAGATGAATTACCTCACAATTGTCTAAAGTGAACTGTATCCCCCACCTTTTTGTTCATTCAGTTTTATGAGATTCTTTGGATGTTTTTCACCATTGGTGTAGCATTTGATTTCCCAAAACATCTTATCCAAAAATAAGAGATTTCCCTCTTTATTCCTTGTTCTGTCACTGAAGAAGATTTGGAATAGAACTGGTCTCAGTAGTGATCCAAAAAGTGATCACAAAAAGTGGCCACTATGTGACTCTTTGCTTCCTGTTATGGTTTGAGGGGACAGGTAAATTTTATGGTATTGCCACAAGGACCCAAAGAGGTGGGGGTGGAGTTTAGGACTCTTTATGAAAAGGCGTCTAGGGTGGAAAAAGCAGAGGAATTGGTATTCCCTCCCACTTCCTGCCAAACTCTGTAAAGCCAGGAAAATGGGAAATTCCTCCCCTTCTTCCTGCTCTCCTTCCTTGCCTCCTTGCCACATGGAGACGTCCTGGAGAAAGAAAGAATCCTGCCTTTCTCATCAGCTTGCCACATACTCTGCAGAATCTGAATCTATCAGGTGCTGGGAAGAGCTTTGGACGCTTTTCCCTGCACCAGCTTTGTCAGGAGAGACTTTTGGGAACTTATATCAGCGATCATTGAAATTGGGTTGTGTGTATATATATATATTTATATATTTTGTTCTTTTCCCACCTGTTACTCCCCCTTCCCCATTTCATTAAGTCTGTTACAGTTTTAACTCCCAATCTTTTAAACCTCTATTCCTTACTCCCCTTCTATCTTTCCCCCGAGGTGGGGGTGGGGGGGGGAGGGGAGTAACAAAGAGCAAATTCTATTCCCTGGGTTGTGGCTGGCCCTGCCCACTTAAATCGAGACACTTTATCAATCAGCTTTCAGTTTGTAAATGAACTTTTCCTCTAACCCCACAGCAATTTCATGTCTTTAAAAAGTTCTGGTGCGGAACGTCATCAAGGACCTTCTGAAAATCCTAGCGTAACGTTCACTGGATCCCCTTTATCCACAGGCTTATTGACACAGAATGCTACCAGACTTCACTTTACAGAGGCCACACTGATTCTTTTTCAGTGGATTATATTTAACCATGTACTCTTATAATTGTGACCTTATTCTTGAAGACTTCCTCCACCATCTTGATGGTGAGTCAGGCATCTCCAATTGGAATTGCTGCTGCATTGGTAATTTTGCAATGAATTCTGAAAATTCTGCTTTCCAGATCACAGAATCACAGAATCCCAGAATCCTAGGGGTTGGAAGGGACCTCGAAAGATCATCCAGTCCAACACCCCTGCCAGAGCAGGGTCACCTAGAGTCCATCACACAGGAATGCATCCAGGCGGGGTTTGAATGTCTCCAGCCAAGGAGACTCCACAACCTCTCTGGGCAGCCTGTTCCAGTGCTCTGGCACTCTCACAGGAAAGAAGTTCTTCCTGATATTCACATGGAACCTCCTGTGCTCCAGTTTGCATCCATTGCCCCTTGTCCTATCATTGGTCAGCACTGAAAAAAGCTTTGCTCCATCGTCCTGACCCTCACTCTTTACATATTTGTAACCATATTCTTCAGCAATGTTTCTGTCAGGCATGGTCCTGTCACATATTTTCTAAACCATTTAAAAAAATTAGGAGACTACTAAGAAATCGAGTATCAAAGTTATAAATGAAAAATGAAGAATTGGTGTGGTTTCTCAGATTCCTGCACCATTGCAGCTGACATCTATCTCACAGGTACTGACAGGGACAATCCATTAAGTCCTTGTGCCAAACCCCAGACAATAATTTTAAGCATTCCTTGGATTGCTCAGTTTCTACCACAGCTTTCTACCACAGAAAAAGGAAACAAGGGCTAAACTTCACCACCTTTTCATCATGAGAGTTGCATGGCAACTCTGCCAGGACATAGAGGCCTCCAAAACTATTTAACAAGTTATATTTAACTCAGTACTTGTACTCACAGCAACAGGGACCACTTCTGTTTATTTGCGAAAAGTTGTCTTATTGCCTTGATGTAATTGTATCATGGATAAGAAGCCCTGGGACAGAAGGAACCTGACCCTGATGAGAACAAACCAATTGTGGATAAAGGTAAAAAAAATGCCTTATTCAAGGGATATTACAGCAACAAATGAAATTATGTATGAATTACAGAGAAGAGTCTCCTACTGTTGCAGGAATCAAATTTTTCCATAGTTAACATATTCAATTGTCCATTTGAGATTTGTGAAGGCCACAAGTGACTCTTGTGATTCTCTTAAAATGCATCTTGTTACATTCATATGAATGCAGAAGTGAAATATTTTGCTAAATCTTATAATTTTTTCAAGCCAGTAAGAGGTCCTAACATGTGTATCCTGAGCAAACTGCTGCTGCAGATGGGATCCTAGACTATGTTATTTCATTGTCATTGCAAGCTTTGTTGCTGGAATATTTTCTTGATTTCTCTGTTCATGCTAACCAGGTAACAAGACTGACTGCTGAGGAGTCAGCCCTGCCCTGTGTTTCCAATTGACATCAGAAGACAGCTGGCCAAGAAATTGCCAAAAACGTTCAATCCATTTTTAACATGGCAAAATGAGCTGCCTGCTCATAATGAATGGGGACATGATCCTGCTATACTCAAGCAGAATGGCTCACTTTTGCTATTTTAATACATTGTGTTCAAGAAAATATGGTCATGGAAGTGCTGGTCAGATGTTATATCTGTCAGTTAGAACCGACACCAGCTGAGAAAGTCCTAAAGGAGTTAACCACTTGCCAATATCCTTGACATAACCAAAAGCTCCAATATTATTTCTTTTCAAAATGCCCAAGAAACCCTGATCCAAACCACATACTGACTATACTGATCAATATCTTGTAAATCACTTTTAAACTTTATCTACATGAGGCTTGCGGTGATTTTGCTCTCCTCACAAACAGCTACTGACTCTGCTCTTTCTCAAATATGAAACTTAACAGACTTTTGCATACTGTCACACCTCACCCTAGGATCGCCTTTTGACTCTGGTAATTTTAAGAGCTTCACCAGAAGAACGCTAATTTGAGCTGTCACTATCATGCTGTGCTGTCTCCAAGCACACGGTTTGGTTGAAAGTATCCTTTCAAGCTGTTATTAAGGGAGACTGGCCGATGAGGCTTGCGGGGTTCTTCATTGTTCTGCATGTCACTCCTCATTTGACTATCGCACACTTGGACAAGTGATCAAACTATGCCTCACTCATCGCAACCCTAGTCTATCCGAAGGATTGCAATACAAGCAGGAACATCATATCTGACATCATCTACCTAGCATTCCTTTGCACTATGAGAGCGTATTTGTTCAAAGCTACAGAGCTGTGCCAAAGGCAGCCTTTTCTGTTTTCAGGGACACTGCATTTGATGCATTGGAAGTGCAGGTGGCCAAACGACAAGATGGAACTGCTGGGTCTACCAGTTGTTAAGACACCTGTCTCTCAGTCCTTCAGGGGTCTCTCTCCAGAGCCTGGGACTATTATTGAATTCACAACCTTATGGTCCAAGCTCAACAAAGTCTTTAGTCACGTGTGTAATAATTCTTTCTTGCGCAGGGTTCATAATGAGTCACAGACCTCATCACTCCTAAGAGGAAAGAGTGGAGACCACGAAGGAGTTAAGTTTGTTTCCTTCAGACAGATAATTATATCACCTAAAACATGCACAGAGGGCCTCACAGTCTGAATACCTACAAGGGGTTGTGTTATATGTGGGGGATGCCATTCCTTGTTTGTGCAAACAGAATTCTGCCATGACCTGTTTCTCTACTCCATTCAAGCAGAACCCAGAAAGATGCAGGGAGGACTGTTTCTGGTGGTGTTTTGCTCATATCACTTGAGAAGTTACATTCACATACCCCAAACTGCTCCTAGCTTGTGTGTTCTGCTCCACAAACATATGCAAGAATCCACTGGCTCAAACACATGCAGAAAGCTGTTTTAGGGACAGCTTCTCTTTGCTTTATCCATGAATAACTTCTTAGTGGGATTATTCCACATGAATAAGGAAGGGTTATCTGGTCTGTAAGACCTGCTTTCTTTTGAGTCACATAAAACTAGAACAGACAAGTTGCTACGGACAAGGCTGTGCCACTTAGACACAACCCTCTGATGGGAGACATGTAGAAGGCCTTCTTGCTAGGGGCAATTTCCCTTCCAAGGTCTCACAATTACTAATCCTGGGAAAGGACTGCCTTTGCCTCCCCATGCAGCTGTCCAACCTGGGAGAAGACAGCCTGCTAGCTGCTTCCCATCCCCCTTGGAGTGCTGAGCTCACTGCAAGGAACAGGCAGGGAATAGCCACACACACACACATTGCAAGTGGAAGATATTTTTGTTCATCCCTATCCCTACCAGATAACCACATATAGAAGAGGGAGAAGCGAGCCCTGAGAAGAGCATGGAGAAAAGTGAAAGTCCTAGGCTCCTGCAGAAGGGACAGAGACTAGGTGGTGTATGTGGCAATTGTTTTCCAGACTCTAATTCAAACAACATCTGCTTCAGTAAGCTGTCTAGCACTCTAATGCTCTTGGCTTTAGTTCTGCCTCCTTCCTCCTATCACAGGCCTTTGTAATTTCAAAGAACAGCTTATCAGGCAGTATCTGTTTTCTTTCTGAAAGTGTCACAATCTCCTTCAATTAACCATCTCAGTTTCAAAGATCAGTCATACATTCACCGCATATACAGACTTTGCTTTTTCGATGACTAATTGCAGCCAGCATGCCCCTTAATTGCTGACACCAATATAATTTGTATAATAGACATATGCAGAATTCTGAGCTACACTTGTCCATACACCAGCACAGACACTTTACCCTGGGCTTACGGTCATTTGGACTATGATGGTTTCAACACCAAGAAACAGGCCAGCTGTTGTCCTCAGCAGCCTGGTGGACCCGGCAGTCAGTCTCCTGGGAACAATTTTAAGCAGCAGCTACAACAAGGAGTTAAAAATCATTAAGTTTATTCTAAAACCCTAGCTGAAGGGCTAGTGCACTGTTTGGGTTTGAATTAGTCACCTGACCTCTGTTTGTTTTATTCATCCCAGCTGGAGAACTGGGCATAAAAGCAGACCCTTGCTTCAAATCTATAAAAGATTAAAGGAGGGAAAACAGCACACTAAGAGGAAGAACAAAATCCAGCCCACAATATTTTCATCAGTGTAACAGCTGTGGGCTTCAGGTAGAGTTTTAAAAAGCATCTTTCTGACTTAGGGAGCAGTTTCTGAAGTGACAGGGGTTACTGCAGATACCTGCCCAGCAAACACGAGGCAATGACATGCAGAGGTACTAAATAGTACACACTAGTCTCCTGGCTTATGCTTCATTCAAACCTGAGTTCCAACCATGTTAATGCAGGTCCAGATGTAGCCCAAAAAGCTAGGACAAAATGTGTAGCTCTGCTGGATACATCTACTTTAGGATCCTGGAAATCTTGTCAAGGTAGAATTTGAGTACTTAGACATTTGTCTGGGATTTCTAGACTTCCTATGTACTCCTCAGAGCAACACACTCCCTTCAGCACCTTTTGGATCCAGGCATTGTTGCCATAGAGACAGTGTTGGAGCACAGCAGCTGTTTCTGGACCTAGCACACATATTGCAAATAAACCGGACCCATGGCTCACTTAGTAAATTTAGCTAAATCTGATTGACTGCATGTGCACTCCTCCACCTACTTCAGTTGTGATATACAGGAACCACAGCCAGAGACTATTCTCTCATGAGATCTCAAGGCTCATTAGCTCAGGCCTCGTAGACATAACTGGTAAAATATGATCTACAGAGCCAGATGTGGTCTGACTCTACTGTGCACTGTCCTGCTTCCAGTTAGCTCATATCAAGTCAGCTGGAGTATTTCTGCACCTAAGATGTATGTGTATCCCTAAGGACAAAAGGGCATTTGCAAAAGTTACTTCAAAGCTGTAGAAATTTCTCTCTTTCTGCCTGCTGACCTTTGGATAACTAAAATAAGATCCCAAATCCTTTCGAGACAGTCAGCTTTGTCTGCAGTAAGGCTTTAAGACATTTGTTTTGGAATCTGAAAAGTTTTAGCAGTTGATGAACACGAACGGTATAAGATCACAAATGATACACAAATGTACTGAAGGACAGCTGGAAAAATCCCATTCAGAAGCAAAAAAAAAAAGATATCATGGAAGATTAATTTGTGCAATATAGTTTATATCCACTTTTCACCTTTTCAAGGAGGTGAGTTTATCCTTGGTATTTTTGTTTTACTGCAATCTTCCTGTTTGGTTAGCACATGCACTCACTCATCTCTCTGGATGTAGTATTGCTGTAGTACCTGGGCAGAGTTTGAAGCTCCAGAAACCCTATATATATATATATCCTTTTCAAGGTTAGCAAGTCCAGTTCTTCCAGAGCAAGGACAGGTATGTCCCAACAGTCTGTTCTGGGTTTTACTTTTGTTCAAAGAGGTGGAATGAATTTAAATAAAAAACTGAAATGGAATGAAATGAAATGAAATAATTAAACAACTATTCAGTGCAACTGTTACTGGGACATGTCACTACACTTTTAACTCTAAATAAACTTAGTTCCAACTGGCCTCGGGATCTCTTTGAAGTTGATGACACCCTGCTTACAACTGAACACAGCTGATGCTCAAAAAGTAAAATCTGTCTCTGCACAGTGGATCAGTACATGGACCAAGTGTCATTCAGTCTTCCCGAGGCCTACCGAGAAGGCTGACATGGAATTTAGCCAAAGCTGATCTCCTAAACAAGGGACAGTGCATCAACAACACTACCCGTAACAAAGATAGATAAAAACAAACTGACAGGCAGACACCAAGTAAGGCTGAGAATGGATTTCTCTACGTGTTTCTTTTACACTAACACACAACACCCTGATCTTGGCTAGCATCACGTGATGCTATGGCACTACAATACATATTGCTAACAACATCAAAATCCTTTGTCTAAGAAAAAAAAGTATGGAATTCTTATGCATACGCACACAACAAAGTTTTTAAAGTTATAAAGTTATAATATCATATAGCATAATAAAATTATATATAGTAAATATAGCATAATAAAATTATAGCAAGTCCTAACTGTTGACAACTACATTTCATATTCAATACAAAATAATTTTCTTATTACATACTGCACACAGTATGGGGAATAAACAAGAGAAAAAAATCTAGAAATCTGTGTGTGGTCAGGAGGTTTTGATCTGGTGGCCATTACAGAGA
>VZRW01005531.1:5320-38972 GCA_013398125.1 Aegotheles bennettii
ATTGGCCCAATTTGGTAGATTAGTAGTGGACTCAAGAGACAATTAAAATCATTATCTAGATAGTGCAGAAATACCTGAATATGGGTACCTACTGAGGGAAAGGCTACAGTACAGCAATTAATTTTCTATTTCATTGGCCTGATGAAAAATCAAGCTACTTAGAATCATAGGATCGTTTTGTTTGGCAAAGAACTTTAAGAGTCCAACTGTTAACCTAAGACTGCCAAGTCCACCACTAAACATGTCCCTAAACATGACAGCTACCCATCAGATGCAGTCGGAGACAGCAGACCACGTGGCGAGCTGGTAACCAAAAGCTGGGCCTTCTCCGGGCTGGCTCCACATGGCGACCAGGCAGGCAAGGGAGTGCTGGAGCGAGGCAGAGAGAGGAAGAGAGAAGAAGACGAAGAGCCAGAAGCCCCCTGTCCTCCTGGCTCTATAGAGTTTGGCAGGAAATGGGAGGGAATACTGATACCTGATACCTGATACCCCAGACCCCTTTTCACAACAGGGTCCTAAACTCCACCCCTTATTCATTGGGTCCTGGCAGCAAAAGCCAATAAGAATTTTGCCTGCCCCTCAAACTATAACACTATCCTTGTAAGATAAAATGTATTTCGATAGACATAGAGAAAAGGAAACTATTAGGCCTGACTTTTTGTTTTCCTTCTTGAAAATCCATGTTTGCAGTCCAGCTTAATTTAAATAATATTTAATATATTGCTTAATTTAAATAATGCTAGTCATTATTTACTATCACAGATGAGATGACAACAGTTTATGGGAACACACTGTCTATTTGAGAACAAAACATTTTTGTATAGCAAGTCCAGTCACATCACTGTGTTATTAACTCCACACAGAAAATTATTTCTGTGACAGGCTTTTTCTTTTATATACTTTATGTGAATACAATGATCACAATTTTCTTTTTCTTCCAGAAATTGCATTTACTCAGAAAGCGGAACAACAAAGGAACCCAGTCCAGATGCCTTCTTTAATGAATACAAGAACCAGAATTTTTACTTGCTTTCTTCGAGACTTTTGGGTGAGTTAAATAAACACCCAGGTTTCAGAAACAAAGCCAACTTAATTTAGATCCCATTCTTTGTCTTCTTACTCCTGGCTATTGTTTCTTATCCAAAGTGGTGTAGTTCTACACTGATTCAGTTACAGTGTTATAGCGTGCTGCCTGCAGACTGCAAAGTAAACCAGGGCACAGAAAAGATTAATGTAAATACTGTAAGAGGAGAGAGAGAAGATGGGTGGGTACTTTTAGTAAAGATCATATTGGTTACTACTAATAATAATTATTTATCTTAACTTTAAAAATAATTAAAAAATAGCAGAGCAATCAAAAATCTAACCACCCAGTATCCCTATGCTATCATGAACTGAAGTTATAGACTAATTTAGGTCTGATTATTACAGGTTTTAAAAAGCTACATCAGTAACATCAGGATTATGTGGCTTGCATGTACCTCTAATATTAACATTTTATCCCAAAGTAAAAGTTCTTCACATACCTTCTGAAAATCAAATACAGTAAAATAGCTCAGAAATTGTGACAGCCTTAAGAATTCTGTCAATAAAAATCAGCTGCAAACATAACTGCAGGGTCTATCGGGTTCATTACTGCATCTAAGTGTTTTAAATTATAAGACTGTAATACCACTGGATCTACTGAAAATGCCTCTACTAGAATAATTTACATATAATGCACTTATATATATTTCTATTAACATTGTGTATGAGAACCTAAAAGGAATACTATGTTAGAAAATTACAGCAATAAATGGATCTTTTGACTGGTTTGTATTGTTATAGTATTTCCAGTCAACTGAGAAACTGGAGTATTCATATTCTTTCTTGATGTACCTCCAACTACACATTGATCATCATCATATATTAGATGATGACAGTCACATGGTACAGACCCTCCAAATTCCAACTGTGCAAACAACAGCTACTCTTTTCTGCCAGTCACAGACTAAATCTATGAATTTATTTCCTAATATGAAAATTTCATATTTGCTGATAAACTTTTGATCAAACTCAAATTTTGCCATTTAACTATTTGATTTAGAATGTCTGCCTCTATCAAAGTTATTGGAAACAATATTAAGTGAATAGGATATTAATTACTTCATTTTACACGTACTAAAACACTTCACAAGATGATACTGCACTGTTTCTAAACATCATAGAAACTCAGAATAAACAGTCTCAATGGTTTGCTATAGACTTCTCTCCTTTGTTCTAAATATTTGTTGTATTATTACCAGCTGATCTAATTTTCTCCAACAGCTATTATAATTAGTTATCAAAACCATCCATTTCAGTGTTACTTAATGGGGATTAATCATTTTACCATCTACACTGGTCATGACATTGACAATGGAATAGAATGTTTTCTTGAATAAAACAGTTTCTTTTCTTTACTGCATTATAGCTCTGTTTCACTTGTGTCTATTCTAGTTTCTTGTATGTCTCAAAGAAAGAATACAAACTGGAAGTTAAATTTATTTTCAATAATCTGCTCTGGTCATCCAGATTAGCATTTTTAGTAAATTAGGTTGTGTTCTGTCCTTGTCTACCAGAGCTTTAGGGAAACATCAACAGTGTTGGTCTTTCCTGTCATCATGATGATGAAACTCTTTCCCCTCATCAGATTTATATGGAATGAGTTCTGGAGGACTGAAAGAACAGAAAGGATAAAAACATCCACTGAAAATGATTTTGTACATTGTGATGTGACATTGCAACATCACCAAAAGCATGTCTGACACTACTGAAAACTGAACAGTGTTCTTAATATAGATACTCCTCAGAGAAATCTTTTAACTTGAACATAATCATATCTGTAATCTCTCTTCTGTCTCCTTCGTTAAACCTGAGGGAAAAGACTTATTGAAGATACAACATTTTCAAGTGTTCTAATTTTCCCAAGGTCTTTCTAGGAGATTGAAAGAATTAAACTCTACATATTGACATACTGCTTGATTATATTTTTAACATCTCATCAATGTTCTTTAGTGACTTACATTTTTCACTACCTTTTTTTCTTTAAGTTATAGCTTCCATTGTTTTGCTTTCCATACTTCGAGATTTTGTTCAATTATATTGGCATTAAGTCAGAGGCAAGGAGTAGGAAAGGTGAATTAAAAAACAGTCCTTGATAACCACGAAGACATGATCTTCATTATGTCCCTTGACATGTCTGCTCATATATTCATACAAAATGGGCCAGAGAGGTATAGTTGGTGGAAAAAATGTGGTTAGCAGTAGTTTTTTTCCCCCATGCTTATAATCCCATGGATTTTCGCAGACAAGAGTGATGAATTACTATCCACATAAGACAGCTTTTTGATATGTCCTGTTGTACATGGAAAACTGGGCTGACACAACCTGAACTCATTTCTCTTGAGATTTTAAACAAGTATAAAAAATGGTTTTGTTTTGGACTTGGTAGGCCTCAGAAATGAAAATGCCAGTATGTCGAGGACAACACATCAATCTAATTTGCTACCTGGGTTCCCAATCCTATTCTTTCCCTACTGAAATTGCTGCACATTATGTGATACAACATCAACCATATTCCACTGTTACACTGTAGTTTTATTTAGGAAGTGACTCTTTTGGAAACAAACTTTGATTGCAAAGGCTGTAGGTGCAAACAGCTAGTGGAATATTAATTTATTAATTTTAAAATAAGGGAACATATTTAATGAAAAGACAGATGCATAACAGGATGAGGACTTATAGTTAAATTGTTTTATGTCACCAAATAATGTTTTTGGGGTTTTTTTGTTAAAGACCAGTGCAATATTTTACAGTAGGATGATTCTGCTTTGCTATTTTCTTGTCTACTAAGACAAAAAACAAAATTAAGTTAAAAAAAAAAGTTTAGATATAGTAGCTTACAGACAGGAAATTTCGGAAGCTGTGGTTATGTGCAAATATTGTTTCCTCTTACTTTCATCCAGCTGAATGACAAGAATGATTTCTGGTGTCTTCTGATTGGAATAGACATACTGGAAATAGGATTTTCCAGAGCACACAGGGTCAGGACAGATGACAAATTTCTACAGTACAAAAAGGTTGCATAGCTACTAATTTCTGTGTAAGGACTTTTTAGATAACAGCAACATTTGCATCCATATTTTTTAATTCTTTGACACTTAGTGAAAGTCTAGGCTGCTTTTATTTAAATGTGTTTATAAAAATCTTCTGAGTACATGATAGCACCCATCATTAGCTAAGGTAATGGAGTGACAATATATACAAATCATGATCAGTTCTAACAAAATTCTGCCTGTCTACTAATTTCCTTGTTCTTAGGGTTTTTATACTGAAACTTCAGTACAAATTGGAGGTATTTCTGTGTGAATGTTTCTTTACAGGTGTGTATGTGTGAGGTAAGATGAATAGTTTAATTAAGAATGTTGATACAAATTTTAACTTGAAGTGTTACGCATTAATTCAGCTCCATAAAAATTACAGCATAGGCTGAAGTTAGACCAGATCACTTTTATTATATCAATCCACTGAGGAAATATTGATCTTTGCTGAGGTGAATAACACAATTCATTATCCAATGGGATAAATATTGACTTCAAATATTGACCTCCTGGGAAAATATTTCTTCATATTTACTGAAATACAAAGTACATATCCATCTAATCTTGACTGCATCTGTCATAAGCATTAACATCAGGCCTTTGTGGGAGAGCCCAACACAACATGTTATTGTAGAAAACATGGCACACATGAACATTGTAACATGAATCCCATTTCTGAGACAGGATTTCTTTCACTCAGCTGAAGGCGTGTGCTGAAGTTATAATATAATATATATATAATATAATATACTCTTCCGAGTATAAGTAAAATGGGAACTCTTGATAAATCATGAGTTGTACAGGTTGAACAACAATTCTAACTCAAGTAATTTACAGATGGTTAATATAAACATGTTGGTGAATGAAAATTATTTCAAAACTAGTAGATTTTAAAAACAGGCTGCATGTCACAGTATTCCAGCTAATGAAGAGAAAAAATATCCTTTTTGTATTTAAAGTGACAATTGTACCAATCTGACACCTAAAGACATTCAATCAAAGAAACTCAACTTTATTACATTTGTACATTTCTATAACTTCTAGAATGAAATAACTGTAACCTCAGCTTGCCTAAATAAGTATATCCATGACAAACCACATTATGCTTACAGATATAAGCAGACATACAGCTGACTAAGCACCAACTATGGTAAAAGACATTTATTTATTTAGCCATGTTATTAGTGAATCAATCAAGACTATGAAGAAAGTGAAAACATATTACCAGTCAGACAAGCAATTTTCTTTCTGTGAAAAATAGATACAAATACAAACAGCATATAAAACCACTTCTGTGTATGCACCCTTGAGTCTTTATTCTCAGAGTAAGACTGCTTGAATGAAATAGGACTTAGATTGGGTGAAAAAAATGTTTCTCTACGTGATATTTAAAATTTCAATTGAGAACACAGATATTCCAGTTATCTGACCTACAAGTGCATTATTCATTTGATAAAACTGTTATATGCTTAAGGGTATACATAATAAATTTATAGACAGACACACATCTTCATAGATCACTGAGTTCACATCTTTCCTTTCATATCCAATTTGTCATCTGAACCTAGACCTGCAGAATTGTCTTTCTTATTTTGAAATGTACCAAACAGTAAAGAGTTTTACATAACTTTGACACTCATGATTTTGTGTCTTTTGTCACACACCATAGAGTAAATTACAACACAGATGAAGATCAGTAAATAATTATAATAATTACTGTATCCACAACAGATTTCATCTAGGTCTCATTCATCCTGCATCATGGAAATTTCTTCCCATTCCATAGTTAATATTCGACATTGTAATTTTCAACATCTGAGATCCAAATGAAAGCTTCTTAGAGCCATTACATTTTCAACAGAAAAAAAGCTATATTATTTCTTGCCGTTCTGTTTGCAAGATAACCTCCCTAATATAGGCACAAAATTCAATAGCCCTTATTCAGATAAGAAGTCTTGATAAAATCAATGGAACTAATAGTATAGACTAAGTCATAATTAGTCTTATTAACATTTAATTTAATCAATAAATGTTGACAAACTTTTTTTTTAATTCTTTTAAAAAAAAGTCATTATAAATTTGAGTTAGAAAATCACAAACTCTTACAAGTGAAAGAACAGAAGAAGACAGTTGTTGCTCTCTCTCCAAGCTGAAATATATCAAATGCAGCCTTATATTGGTTCAAAGGAAAGAGGCAGGGCTACATATGTGGGGAGAGTGTGAGAGGATGAGGCTTAAAGAGAGGCATTTCAGGCAGGGTAAGGTGGGAAAAAGGGAGATCTGAATGTAACAATTGTAAACAATGACAAATGATGACAAAATAATGAACTGAAAAATTTCAATAGAAATAAAAAGGTTTAATTACTTATATTATTATGCCACATCTTAAAAGAACGAGATACCCCATTTTTAATCTAATTTAGCAGTTCGAAAATTTGGCTGCAACTCCCACTTACTAGATATAAAAAATTAAGTAGCATCAATGGGTCTGATCCAATTGACTTGGAAATCATTGAGTGTCTTTTCTTTTGACTTCAGCTGACTTGGTACTAGTCCAACATCTTCTTAATCAATCACTTTCACTCCTATTCCTCCTTCCCTTGCTTTTCACCCTTTCCAGCCTCTTTTCTGTCCAGCCCCTTCTTCTGCTGGCAAGAAATTTCATATTTAGAAAAGAGGATCTAAGTTTTGACATTTAACTATATCAATAATTATGCATGTTAAATTGAAATAGTTTTATTTTGGTTATGTATTTTTATATCTAAATTTTTTAATTGGCCTAAAAATTTTGATTGGAAGGGAAAAAAATAATGAACAAGCATTTCAAAGTAGAAGTAAAATTCAGGTATAGACTTACAATTTAAAAAAACATACAAATACTGTAGTAAAGTTAACTCCCAGTCTTAAAAAGTTTAGGTCTATTTCTGTGATTCAAATAAGAACACTGTGGGTAATTACTTGAACAAACTCTAAGGCTGAGATTATTTCAGCATACTGAATACTTGAATTAGTATCACATAAAACAATTTGGAAGACATCCAGTAACTGGGTAACAAAGGAGTTTACAAGAAAACTTAACTTTGAAATTGTATACCTTATAATTAACAAAGGAAGATCAAATATTGGAAAGGATAAATAAGGAATAAGATGTGTCGTTCTCAGTGAAAATAAATCATCCAGTTTAAAGCAAATATTCAGGATGATAAAAATTGTCAGAATTTATTTACTAGAAGGAAAAAACCCTACTGTACTCTACTGAAATACACGAAAATATAATTCTTTGGAGTATTTTAGAACAAAATCTGGGGGCTATTTTAAATTTATAGTGTAGGAAAATTTTGAATTAAAACTTTAAATAAATAAATGAAAGTTACTTAAGTCTTTTAAGTCAAAAAGATTTATTTAATAAAAAAAAACAACAGTTTTATGTCTCAAGGTACTACTGTTTAAGCCTTTCAAGCCATGAAAGAAATGATAACCCTAAAACAAAATAAGTTCTTTCTATAACAGTAAATGCTGTGAAAGTACCAATAATTTTAAATCCAAAAGCTTTGTTTCAGATGACAAGAAGTATTCTACTATTTCATGAAATTATTTGCTTTTTTTTTACCTCTAAGAAAACTTTTTTTTCTAGAACAGAATATGTCCTGGTTTTGCTGGGACAGAATTCTAAAATTATATTTCTATTCAGAGAAACTGTAGTTTTAAGAGACTGAAGAGTCCAATTCTGTGAGAACAAAAGAGGTAAGATCCTCTGGTGTGCAGGTTTCCATAGTGACCAAGGTCAAGGATTGTTTTGAACCATACAGGTGCAGTGGGCTAGGAGTGGCAAAGCCCAGAGCAGCTGACCCAAGCTGGCCAACCAAAATATTCCATACCATAAACATTACCCTCACTACAAATAGGGAAATTTGTGAGAATGCTGGGGTCTTCTATCATGGCTGCTTTCACAAAAGGATCCTGTCTGTCTCGTTGGTCATCCTGCACCTGAGGCCCACTCCTGTGCTTTCTGTGATCACCACGTTCTCACTAAAGATGTCGTGTTTGCAGTGTTGGCACTCAGGCCTCACTGCTAGAAGTGCACACCTCTCAACTACTATATTGAGCTGAGTATAGCTTTGTATCTTATATTAGCATTGTGGTTAATATTAGTTCATTATTGTTATTCTGTTAAAGCTGTTTTAATTTCAACCCACAGGTCTCGTTTCCTTTTCCCAATTGATCCTCCCAGGTGGGGTCAGGTGTTAGAGCAACTGTCCAAATCATGACAGCAGGTTTTAGTAAAGATTAACTTTCAACCCTGAACATACTATTGTAGTTAAAAAATATATATTAGTTATAATAATTTAAGTCTAAAGAAGTACAAGTTTATCTTCCAGGGCAGTTTAGCATCATAATTTTTTATTGACAAATAAATAAAAATCTAATTTTGTTTTTAATCTTGTTAAATATTCTGTTATATATTTTTATTATTATAAGATAATAGATTAATAGGGAAAACTTCAACATCTGGTTCTATTCCTTTTACTTCTCAATTTCTTGGGAAAAGTGAATTGATGCTGAGACTGAGTTACGGATAATTTCCTTAAGATTAAAAGCTATAATCTACAATAAGAAGAAATAATCAGGGCTGAATGCTACCCTACATTGCAAATACTAATTTTGCTTTATCATGTATATTCATAACATTAACAGGTTGTGCTTATTACAATCTTCTGATTATTCTTCAAGCATTTGAAATTTTTGAAAGAAAAAAACAAGCAAACAAATAAACAAAAAAACAAGAAAACATGTTTAACCTTATCAGAACTTAGAAATATATAAGGCTAGTAGATCACTGAACAAACTAAGAACAAAAGGAGAAATTAAGGTGATTTAGAAAATTACAAGTGATAAAAGATCAGTTTCAGCAGGTTTTTATGACATAAGAAATCAGAAGAGAGATCTACCAGATATTAGTATAATTAAACACATTGAGAAAGTATGAGGAAGTACATAGCATGGAGGAAAAATTATAGTGAAAACTATTTTAAAACACACAAATTGTGAGGTCAGTAACTGACACAAATCTTGTTACTTCCATTTTCTTTGTTCTGTTCTAAACCATTTAACATCACTTTAGTGTTCATTTCATAATCCAGTAATGCTAACTCTTCACAGTTTATGAGCCATGGCCATAATCCATATTTTTCCTGCTAAGGAAATAAAAACACTCTGTGCCAACAAATTATATAACCTCACTTACACACACTCCCATTTGGGACTTAGTTATCATTGCTCGTTTAGGGTTTGCATGACATTTTGTAAGCCCGTGTCTACCAAGATTAATACTGATCTGAATTATCCTGTCTGCTTTGTAATTCATAACATAGTTTAAGTGGTAGGAGATTTTAAGTGCCAGTGCTGATCATTTTGCTTTAATATTGATTTGCTCTAAAATCCAATTAGAAAAAATATCAAGAACATCTCTACAATAATTATGCTATTGTTTTCCATTCCTTGTTAACACTTAATTTTTAATCCATAACAGTAATTTTAGTTTAAACTAGAAGATACATAATCAACAGAACTGGGAACATGTTCAAGGCCAGACTGAATGTACCTACATCTATACTGCTATATAAGGAGCCAGGGAGCAATATCAAATATTGTAGAATCATAGAACCATAGAATGTGCTGAGTTAGAAGGGATCCATCAGGATCATCGAGTCCAACTCCTGTCCCTGGGTATGACATCCCAAAAACCACAGCATGTGCCTGAGAGTATCATCCAAATGCTTCTTGAACTCAGGAAGGTTTGGTGCTATCACCATTTCCCTTGGGAGCCTGTTCCAGTGCTCAACCACTCTCTGGGTGAAAAACCTTTTCCTGATATTCAACCTAAACCTCCCCTAATTCAGCTTCTAGCCATTTCCTCAAATCCTGTCACTGATCATGAGAGTGAAGCGATTGGTACCTGTCCCTTCTCTTCCCCTCATGAGGACTGCAATGAGGTTTCCCCTCAGCCTCCTCTTCTCCAAGCTGAAGAAGTGATCTCAGATGCTTCTCATAAGGCATTTCCTCCAGACCCTTCACCATCCTCATGGCCTTCTGTTGGGGATCCAGGCGAAGCTAGATGATATATTCCCAAGATGGCAGTAAGCTGCCCCAGAGCGCTGGGTGCGCAGAGAGCGCAGAGCCGGCCTCCTTTCTCAGCTCTCGATGTTCTTGCTGATATCGTAGGTTGAGTAGCTTCTCAAACTCCAACTTGCAGAGCACGTCTTGCTCCTTCCCCCAGTACTCAGGCACTGAAGGTCCTCTGGTGCCTCAAGCCATGCCTTTTATGGTCCACCCCCTTGTTAGGCCATTAGCTTTATTATTACCAAACAATTAGCACCTGAGTATGATGACCAGGAGGGCTGCTCTGTCAATCAACAATCAGGTAGCCCTCTGGTCATCCTCTACACCTTCCTTCGGACACTCTCTAATAGCTTGATGTCTTTATTATATTGTGCTGCCCAAAACTGTACACAGTACTCAAGATGAGACCACACTAGTGCAGAGTAGACCAGGTCAATTACCTCCCTCGACCAGCTGGCCATGCTGCGTTTGATTCATTCCAGGACATGGTTGGCCCTCCTGGCTGCCAGGGCACACNCTTCGGACACTCTCTAATAGCTTGATGTCTTTATTATATTGTGCTGCCCAAAACTGTACACAGTACTCAAGATGAGACCACACTAGTGCAGAGTAGACCAGGTCAATTACCTCCCTCGACCAGCTGGCCATGCTGCGTTTGATTCATTCCAGGACATGGTTGGCCCTCCTGGCTGCCAGGGCACACTATTGACTCATATTCAGTTTGCCATCCACCAGGACCCCCAGGCTGCTCTCTAGCCACTCATTCCCTAGTCTATACATACAACCAGGGCTGACCCATCCCAGCTGCAGAATCTGGAACTTGCCTTTGTTGAACTTCATGTGGTTGGTGATTGCCCATCTCTCTAATTTGTCAAGGTCTCCCTGCAGGGCCTGTCTGCCCTTGATGGAATCAACAGCTCCTCCCAATTTACTATTATCTGCAAACTTACTTAGTATTCCTTCAAATCCTGCATCAAAGTCATTGATGAAGGTGTTGAAGAGAACTGGGCCTAGGATGGAGGCCTGTGAAACCCCACTAGTGACCAGTTGCCAGCCTGATGTTACCCCATTCATCATCATTCTTTGTGTCTGACTCGTGAGCCAGTTGCTCACCCATCATGTAACATGGTTGTTCAGCTGTGTGCTGGATATTTTGTCCAGAAGGATACTGTGGGACACAGTATCAAAAGCTTTGCTGAGTCCAAAAAGATTACATATACTGGTTTTCCTTGATCAGCTAGGTCGTTTACCTTGTCATAAAAGGAAACTCATTTTGACAAGCAGGATTTTCCCCTCATGAAGCCATGCTGGCTGTGGCTGATGACTGCATTGTCCATCAGGTGTTTCTCAATACCTCTCAGAATATTTTTTTCCATAGTTTTATCAGTCACTGAAGTGAGACTGACTGGCCTGTAGTTTCCAGGGTCCTCCTTCTTGCCCTTGAAAATTGGAACAACATTAGCCAGCTTCCAGTCATCTGGGACCTCTCCAAATTCCCAAGACCTCCCAAAAAACATCAAGAGATGCTCTAGCTCTTTGAGAATTCTCGGATGAATTCTATCAGTCCCCATAGATTTGTGGGTATCATACTGTAGCAGCAGATCCTGCACAAGTTCAGGGTCAACTGGGAGTTGATCATTCTTGCAGTCAAGGTCCTTCAGCTCTGGGTGCTGAGACCCCCTTGGTCCATCATCAGTGTTGAAGATGAAGGCAAAAAATGCATTAAACACCTCTGCCTTGTCTATATCCCTGTTGGTGAGGTGACCATCCTCAACTTGTAACAGGCCGATGTTATTTCTACACTGCCTTTTCACAGAATCACAGAATCTAAGGGGTTGGAAGGGACCTCGAAAGATCATCTAGTCCACCCCCCCTGCCAGAGCAGGGTCATCTTTTGCCATTAATGTATTTGAAAAAACTCTTTTTATTTTCCCCCACAGTTCTGGCCAGCTTTAGGTCCAATTGAACTTTGTCTCCCTACAGTGGCTAGCAGTGTTTCTGTATTCTTCCCATGTCACCTGACTTAGCTTCCACTGGGCATGCATCCTTTTTTGCCTTATGTGTAAGAGAAGATCCATGTTCAGCCAAGACAGCCTTCTTCCTTGTCTGCTTGACTTCCAACATTTTGGGATTGCCTGCTCCTGTGCCCTTAGGAGGTGATGTTTAAAATGCGACAAGCACTGATGAGCCCCAGTCCCTGCAAAGTCAATTTCCCTGGGGACTTGACTCGGAAGCTTCCTGAGCAGCCTGAAGTCTGCTCTCCTCATATCCAGTGTTGAAGTTTTGCTGGCTGTTTTCCTCCTATCAACAGAGATTTTAAACTCAATCACTTCATGATCACTGTGGCCAAGATGGCCACCAGTCTTCACTCATGAGATCCTCTCTGTTGATGAGCAGCAGATCAAGGAGGGCATCTTTCCAAGTCGGTTCCCTTAGGACCTGTTCCATAAAGTCGTCATCCAGGTGTTTTAGGAATTCTCTGGCTCAACTTGTATTAGCTGTATGATGCTCCCAGTTGATCTCAGGCGAGTTGAACTCCCCCATAAGGACAAGGGTGGTTGACTTGGAAGTGTCCCTTATTTCCTCAAAGAATAAATAGTCAGCATCCTCATCTTGATCAGGAGGTCTATAGTATACTCCCACGGATATATCTGCTTATTTGTTTGTCCCTTGAATCTTACCTAGAGGCTGTCAACTGTGCTATTGCCAGCTATCAGCTCCACACAATCCAGCACAATCCAGCCCTTCCATTACATACAATGCCATCCCCCTGCCTCTTCTGCCCTGCTTATCCCCTCTAAAGAGCTTGTTCTTGTCCAACAGGTCACTCTAATAACAGGACTCATTCCAACAGGTTTCACTTATGTCAATGATGTCAAATCTCTGGGACTGGGCCAAAGGTTTGAGCTCATCTTGTTTGTTTCTCATGCTGCATTCATTAGTGTAGAAGCATTTCAGGTGTGGTATGTTGTAGCCAACACCTTGCAAAGCAGAATGAGGGATCCTATTAACACTCATTTCCTCAGGTTTTGACACACCATCCCATGGCTCATCATTGGCAAGTCTGGTTTTGTTCCCTTCTCCCTTCATTGTACCTCTATATTACTTTGTTTGCTTAATTGTTAGGTCTCTCATCTATGCATACTCCATCTGGGTTTCTCAATGAGTATATTCAGGCACAACTCACAGCACTGATAACTCTGGGAACTGCTCTCAAAAGGCACTATGGTTGTGACTACACAGGCATGGCTTCCTCTGTCCCAGACAGTATTCCAGCATCATCCTAAAGGTTTTGCACTCTCACACTCTCACTTTCCCTCCTACAACATGCCTGTACAGATAACATCTACCCTAAAAGTCACACTGAATAATATCATTCACATTATTTCTGAAGCTATGACCTGGAAAAAAGACATTGAAAATCATAATTACATCTTTGGACCACTTCTGCAACCTCTGGGTCCAGAGGAGGTCCAGAGGCACATGATTAATAGCAAGTTTGAGAACAGTTTGTAGAGATAGGACTCAATAGTTTGTACCCCTAGACTTTGGGGCCAAGGATTAGTCCCCGAATCACTTTTGTTTAGCTTTGGAATCACAGGCAACATTTACATCTGAAATGTGTTTGCTATCTGTGAGAGAGGACACCAAAATGATGCAGCCAATTCAATTCCTTGGTATACCGTGTCAATTTTCTTTTCATCCGAATCCATATTTCTTGTGCATTGTAACACTGGAGACTCACACTATTACCACACATGCAACAGAAGCCAGTGGGATTCTAGGACACAAAGTAAAAGACATGTAAATCCTACCCAAAAATATGGATATATTTAATAATGTAAACCTATACTAACCATTGGCACCTTTAGACTACTGTCCATACTTCCTGCACACAGACATTAACACTGCAACAAACCAATAAAGGGATAGACTTTTACTAAGGCCCACATTCAGACTTCAAACAAACGAAAAAGGTCAAAGCCATGGAAGGCTACATTTCTTTCCTCCAGAAAGCATGCAGAAGACACAGTTCCTAGAGCAACAACTGTTCACAAATCTTCCTGATGGGATGAACTAGCCAATGCATCACCTGGGACTGGAAGAGAATTACTGCACTTTAGAGCAGGAGATGCAGTGCTCAGCAAAGCACTATGTAAATAGGAGTTACACATGCAGTGAAATTTTCAGAACTGGATCAACAAAACAACCATGAACTACTCAAATTTACAACTTTACATCACAAGGAAGAATATGACAGTTAATCCAACCACATAGAGTCCTTTATTTGTATGATTTTCCTGTAAATCATGACAATCTTCCTGATACATTGGCTGATGTCATTATTTCATATGACTGCATTTTATCCTGAAGTGCTTACTATTATTTTTACGTGTAATATGCATGCTTATATTTGTCTGGGAATTGAAAGTAGAATTTAGCATCATGGAATACTCAGATAATCATATTCATTAAAATTAGAAGTGTAGATTTGCATCCATAAAATATTGTTACTTGAAAACTTTTTCTTAGACACAATGGTAAACCTGATTGATTGTAGTTTATAATAGCAATAATCTCTGCTATATCATTCATTAGCATAGTTAACAACTAATCTGCTGGAGTTTTAACTGCCCTTGGCTTTCCCTCAAGCTGTTCATAAACTGGTCATTAACTGCTGGTTACAATTGATTTCTCAGGGCCCTATTTAAAAGAAATTTTATTTCAATTCAGCATCCACAGAGATTGATCTTTATTCAGTAAACAAAAATCATTTCCTACCTTAGCGACAGACCTCTTAATCCTTATTCACTTTGGTACACTCTTTCAGGGGTGTATGGAGATGTAAGCTTTGTGGCTAAGGGCTAAAACAAAAAACAGACTCCTGCTGGTCTTTATTCCAAATTTTCAAGTGGTAGGGGAACCCAGAAAGGAAGAGCACTCTATCGACATCTAGTGGAAAGAAAGAAGACAAATTAAATGCTCCAACGGGCTGCCCGCAGCTTATTTATTTGCATATATTATTTCTTTATGTTTGGAAACTTATTTCTGCTAATACCATAATGTAAAGAGATGTTTCTGATCAGAACAGTGCACAGGAATGATGGCCAATTAAATGTATGCAAACAGAGTGGACAGCTAACCTAAGGCAATAGGTTTCTATAGCAGTCTACTAAAGTTATGGCCTTTATTAAAAAAGGAAAAGACAGGTGGAAAAATGTTTTCTAAAAGATAAGTTTAAGAGGTATCTGTAAATTGAGAAAAAGAGTCCGTTTAAGAATCACTGGTATGTTACAGGACTGGTGTTTTTCAGTGCTTCCTGAATTATTGGTAGGAATTTGTAAACACTGGAAATGGTTAGTAAAGCTGTTAGCAGAAGAAAAAGAGGAGAAAAATAGTGATTGGGTAGAGGGCAAAGTAAGTCACATCACTATAAGGTTGTCAGTAGGGTTTTACTACACAGAAAGACTGGGCTGTCCCAGCTGTGAGGTAAATGTTACTGCTGAAGCAGAGAAAAAAACAGCTGACTTAGCAGTTGCCTTATTATAAAAGAGTACCATGAAACAGTTAGTAGTTAGGAGCTGTATGTTATCCTGCTTATGTACTTTCTTATGTTTTATTTTTCTCTCTCAAATAAAATATTCTTTTTAAGTCAAGATGTTTATGTTTGTGAATGAGGAAAAATAAGATTTGGCTATGCACCAAAAAGTATATTTTCCACTGTTTGTATATAAGGACTTAAACCTGTAAAAAAAAAAATATATTAGACCATTTTATTCCAAATAAGACCTGACTGAAGGGTTGCACGAAATTAAAATTTCTGATTATCATATTACTGGACAGTAGTTACACAATGTCATTGTTTTCTTTGCAGCTGTCTATTAGACTGTCTTTCTCCTCCACATGTCTATATTATTTTTCCCTCAAATTTATTAGCTCTCTGAAAGTATTGAATTATTACTCCCCTCTCTATTCATGTTAAAATTATTGCCTGTCCATTCATACCCTAATTTTTCAAACACCTTAATGACTGATTCTATGCACCTCTGACTATATATAGGATTCCCTGTGAAAAGACACAAAGATTTCCCATTGCCATCCTTTGCAACTTTCATTGGACCTCAGTGTGAGTCCCAGATGTAATCAAATTGAATTTATGCAGACAGGGCCCCTAACTACTGTTTTAAGCATTAATCAGAATTGACTTGTATTTTCTTGACCAATTCCCTCTGGTCTGGGGGTCTCTTTGTTTGGATCTTTATGAATTGTTCACACATTTTTAAAGCAGGAACTGAATGTTTCATACTTGTTTAGCTAGTGGCACAATGGGACCTGAAGCCTCTTAGGAAACATGAAGAACAACATCACAGAAATTATGAGAAAATCTTCTACCTATAAAAAGTGACTCAGACAAGACAACCATGAAAGTGAAGACCAGTGTTCTAAACACGAACCTAGAGTTCATGTTTTTCAACAACACTGAATTTTTTACAAATATTTCCCTCGTACACTAGTGTTGTGTTGGTTTTGGTTTTTTCCCTTTAATTCCATAAGAGAAAACATTCTGGACCTAACAAAAAACCTCACAAACAAACAAATGAAAAACAATGAAGATCATCAGCCGTAAGCATTAGAATTCAAGTTTTAGAATGAACTTAACACTATGAAGATTAAATTGGCACAAAATGGATTAGTATCTAAAGTAATTGAGTAATCTGTTTTCATAGACTGGCTTGCCAAAATTTCATTTAGATTCCTTTCTTTTTTATACCAAAAAAATTACTTGTGAAGAAAAATTGTTACTGTGATAGAAGTGCTTTACAGAATATCTATATGTACATGTCCGTGTGTACATGCACAAGAACGAGAGACTTAAAATCAATACTTTCTTTTCAAAATTATAAATTTGCATTTGTTGACTAAGTGATTGACACACACATATACACACAGAAGGGCTGACAGAACTGACTGACACTGCCACCATGCATGGAAGACTTTTGTCTCCAGGAAAGCACACTGATATTAGCTTTTGTTTATTTGAGCTCCAATAACAGCCATTTCAATACTTCCAGTATTCAGCTAGCTCTGTCAAATTCTTGTCACTCATTCTTCAGTGTAAAATCTCTCTCTCTTGTTCTTGTTCTTCCAGCCAATATTCTCGTCTATATATTTGTTATCTGTTTTCTAGACAGCTCCCCATCATCTCTTTTTTTTTTCATTTTTTTCAAAGTAACAAAGTTAAATGCATTACTCTGTCCTGGAAAACCAGGACTAACTTCTTGTCCTCTAATTTTTTCATCATCTTCTTATCACTTTCATGCATAGTCTTCATCAAATTGTGCATAACATTACTGATTACTATTTTTTTCTTAAAACTGCTCTGATTTTCACTTCTTCACATTCTGAATGTTTCCTTTGTTACTTTAAATTTTATATTGTTAATTTTTCTATCAGTCTCTTTAGTATGAAGCAAGTTTCCACTTTCCATCCACTAAACAAATTAATTCTTTAGACAGATACATTATTTCTTCATTAAAAAGTAGGATTTCATCTCAGATAAATCTGCCTTCGTTTCTTTTATCTGCAAATGGACGTCTTGGTCAAGTTTCTTTGGCTCGGATCCAAAGAATAGTACAGGCAAAGATTCACTTAGGTCTTGACATGTAAGGCAGTGTCAATAAAAATCTGTTTAACCTATACAGTTTATCAGTAGCTTTAAGCTACATGTATACTGGTAAATTAAATGTATCCAGAAACAATGGTTGACAATGAGGCTAACAGGCATTAAATAAGTCCTTGTGTATGTATCCAGACAATTAAATTCATTCACCCTCCAAAATAGTCAACCAGACCCAAAATTATAATTAAGGATATGATATAATGTGATATCTCCTGACCCATGCCTAGCAATTATTTAGAAGAGTGCTAATTGACCCAAGTTGAACTGCCAAGGGCCACCATAAAAATAAAAAATAAAATTAAAAAAATAGACACTGATGTAACAGAGCATATGAAGGTTCCCTGGAACTTTATAGTTTACTACTATGAACAGAAAAAGACATCTCAGGATATGATCTATCCAAGTCATGCTCTACTGTGGCCATTGAGAAATATTAAGTGCAGGGCGTGTTTTGAAACATGCTTCATGCTTCTAGCTTCAAACATGCCTTAGTGGTTTTTTCCACTCCTTTTTTGAAGGAAAGTAACCATAGCCTTTCACAGAGGGGCCACCTGGGTCATTCCTTAAAAAGCAGAAGATAAATAACAAGTTTTGTGATGCAAAATTTACTCATAAAGTCATTTATATATCTTTCTGGGATGGACAAAAAATCTGTATTCCAAATCGCACTATAATATCCAGACTACTTGATGAAGATATGCTGCTGTTCATAAACAAATCATTAAAGCAGAAAAAGCTAACATTATTATGGGTAAAGCATCTGTAGGTGATCTGATCTCTATCACCCACCTTAAATACTATTATATTATACAAAAGACACATTCCTAGTAATACCCCCATCCTGTTAAACTACCAGATTAATGAAGTACACTCTTTTGTGCATGTTTTTCTCACCAAATGAATCTTCTGAATTGAAATATGATTTCAGTAAGGGAGGTAGACTGCGACCTTTAGCAGCAGAAATTAATATCCTCAAGGTCAATGTCTTTTGAATGAAAGTGGGAAGTTAGGATTTGAACTTCCTACTTTAAGGAAGAATCATATGACTGAACCTTCATTATCCATGTCTCAATCAGCACTCTAGCATCTGGACATCTACATAAATTTTTAGTGCTACACATTTGTAGAGTGTGTGTCAGGCATGTTTGAGAATGCCAACTCTAACAGCTGCCTCAGGGAACAGAGCCAAATGTAGAATAATTTCTCAGTCTCAACTGGATTTAGTTTTATGTATCACAACACTCCATATGACCGAGGCAGAGGAACACCTTGGCAAGGTTAGGAGCATAACTTTGGGTTTATGTCATTTTAGAGTTAAAAAATAAGCTTCATTAGGGAAAATCAGCAGGTTAATGAGGGCCTTCTTTCCTCCATGTATTGTTTGTCATTGTAAATTGTTTGTTATTATGTCAATTTGCTGCAAAAAAATGGTTAGAAACCATTTCATATCATTAAGACTTTTCTCTTTTGCAGCATTACTATAGCTAATGGTGTTGATCATCAGGAAAAAGCCTAAAGTTCATTTATAATCCTTCCCAAGTTTAATTTTTATATCACTTCATTATTAATTTTTTTCTGTTAGAAATGCAGTGTAACTATCTTGGATTTTAACTCTGTGGTTTTGAAATACTGTATAAATAACACTTTAGAATGTATTTTTCAAGTCACAAGGAGAAATTTACATTCTTTTGCCAAGGAAACAGTCAAATATTTAATTTCCTAGTATTCATAGAATCATAGAATCATCAAAGCCAGAAAGACCTTCAAGATCATCCAGTCCAACTGCCTACCTACATCACCACTGAACCATAACACTCAGCACCGCATCCAGACATGTCTTGAACACTTCCAGGGACAGTGACTCACCACCTCCCTGGGCAACCTATTCCAGTATCTAATCACCCTTACAGTGAAAGAAAATTTCTTAATGTCCAATCTGAATCTGCCCTGCTGTAATTTAAAGCTGTTTCCTCCCTTCCTTTCACTATGGGCATGGCAGAAGACACCGACCTCCGCCTAACTACAACCTCCTTTCAGGCAGTTGTAGAGAGCGATGAGGTCCCCCCTGAGCCTCCTCTTCTCCAGACTGAACAACCCCAACTCCCTCAGTCACTCCCCATAAGATATATTTTCCAGTCCTTTCATCATCTTAATTGACCTTATTTACTATTTAAATAAGCATCCTAATTTTGATATGTTTTTGTTTAATTTTAGCCATATTTCCTAGTTAAACTAGGATTGCATTATTGTTTATGTTTGCATTTGTTATGTCTATCATCAAGTGCTCCTGAAAACAAAGGTTCATTTCAGCTGTATTTGGCTAAAGGTCAGTAATCTCTGATATGTTGACTTTCTTAAGCTTTATGATGAAGGGTAGCTAATTAGATGAAGAAAGCCTGTTATTATTCCCATTCTCAAAGATCTGAAATGTAAATTCAACAGGGCTTGAAACAAGTATCATAGAAAATGTTAAAGAGAGAGACAGTATGGAAGAAGCAACTACTAGAAGACTTCTTTAATTACTCTTTCACTTAACTGGAACTTGGAGTTGCCAGAACTGTGCTAGTAAATTTACCAGGGTCACACCATGAGCTCTAGCCCTTGTGCCTTAGTTATCTATGATATCGAATTGTTAATATGCTTTCTTGCATAGTTTTTTACTTCAGACATTTTTTCAGACATTTCTCCAAGCATAGTTTCTTGAGTAGCACAGGGCAGCCTAATAGGCTAGGTACTGAGGCATCTGAGGGTGGAAGAAATTTGCAAAGAAGTATGTCAAACTATGCCAGATCAGTCAGCCAGGCAGAAACTGGGAAAAGTCACTAGTATTACCTAGCTTTTTAGTATAGATACAACCCCAAGACTGCAGACGTTTATTTCTTACCAGATTTTAACAGCTCAATGTTTGGCTGCTAAGCATTTCCAAAACACTTGCTGAGTGCTTTCCACTTGTGCTTTCTTTGAAATCATGTCCAAATATGAGGGCGGTGACCTTCTTTTCACCCAATGGCCATATTATTTAAATATTGACATATATGGACAGAATTAAACTAAATTCCATCTCTCCAGAAGAGTTTCCTCACCAACAGATTACAGGTCTAACTGTGTAGCTAGCATCTTTCTACTCTTCCGCTGAAGTTGTGCAACTTTTCAAGAAGTAATGCAAGATTCACTGAAGTAGAGCAAGAGCATAATTTTTTGTGTGAGTGACTGTGATGTCACCTGGAATACAGAAGATATGAAATATGGTGCCTGTTTCAGAAATGTTCAAACTTTTTGTCAGTGACTGCATAAGTAAATTTCAGAGTAACTATTTAGAACAGGAATCACAATTCAAGACATTTCCTTTCCCGGTAGGATTTCCCAATCACTCCCTAGTCAGATAAAACAGATATAGCCAGATGGTTAGCCTATTCCCATATAGGAAGTGATTTTGAATAATTTTAGGTGAAGGAGAGAAATGAATTTACCTCTTCTACCATCTGGGCAGCAATTTAAGTGCCTCATTCTTACAGAAAATGAGAACACACTATCTTCCAGCCTAGTTTGATGAAAATAACATTTGAACTATATTTGTTAGTAGTCCACTTTTGTCACCATGTTAAGTTAATGTTTAGAAATATTTTTATATCAAACAGAGTGATATTTTGGAAGAGGAATTTCTTGCTTTATGTTTTTATTGAGTTTAGGTACAAAGTAATTTCTGAACTGCTGAGTTGTAATAAGACTGGTACAGTTCTAGGCATGCACAAAGAAAAACCACCAAGGTTTAAGAAATTTAAAGTAAAGACACGGGGAGCCTCTGTAATGTAGGCAGGCAGAGAGTTAGATGGGAGTTGAGATGGAATTTTTAGAATCACAAATTTTCATTGTAGATTACAGGGGTTTTATTATTTTTTTTTAATCTGACAAATGAGATCATATTTCTGGCTGATGCTGCTAGATGTTGCCATTGTAAAGACACTCATAATGACTGATGAATTTCAAATCAATGTCTGGTATATTTTTTCCCACTCTGGTTCAAACAGATATTTTAAATCACCTGTATATTCTAAAACTTAGTTCAAAGATCTGTTGCAGACACCTGTGTATAATTAATGCTGAATAGAAGCTTGAAAAATCATTGTTCAACTCATTACACTTGAAATCTATGTAAAATGAACCAATGCATTGCACACTACTTGGATGACATAAATACAGCTTCAAAAACTCTGTGATATAACATCCTATGATGGTAATACACCCAGTACTGAATGAGGCAGGATCTAAATCACCTGTTGAAAAACATCCTATTACTCTGCTGGGATACACAAAAAAATATCCTAAAATATGAGGGAGGGTTTTCTTCTCATTTTACTCATTTCCAGACAAGTTCCAGGCTTTTGTCAGTTCCAGACAAGATTTGCCAGTGATCCCAGGAATAATTTCTCTGTTAACATTTTGAGTCTGTAAAAAAATAGTCTGGGTACCTTAAGAAAATAAGATTTAATCGGTCTCTTCATTCTGAAGTGAGAAGCAATGAAAAATATGATAATACAACTTAAGAGTTTAGAGAGAAGAAATTCCGGCAACTTGGAATGCCTTCTGAAAGACACCAAGCAGAGATTTGGTGAAAGCTCTGACTTTTGTGTATACCCAGCAATGATTACAAAATGCTGAGGTGAGCTGAACAAGAAAATTTTACGTCATTCAAGGAGAATAGCAGGATTGCTCATCTATCCTTTACAAAGAGGTAGAGGTGAAATGATGTGTATCAGAAAGTCATAAAGATTGATGGCATTTGCTGCTTCCAAATATAGCTATCTGCATGCAAACCACTTGCAGTGTGAACTGATAGACAACAAAAACTGTTTGTCCAGGAAAAGTGCTTTAGCAGACGTAATTTCCATGGCCCATTTACACAGATGAAGCAAGAGTCTAATAGGTCTCAGATAAATCAGCTGGGTCATGATAAGAATTCAAAGCCACAAAACTAAATAAAAAGAGATTATTAGCTACATTGCAGTAAGCAAACAGTAAAGTCTTCAGTGATCAATATTTGACAAGAGACATGTCGCAGACTTCATGTATAGGTCAGGCACACACAAAGTTTTTTAAATAAATCGACTGACTTTTGGACAAGACACATAAAATGTCACTTTTTGTCTCTCAGTTGATATTTTTCTCAGAGAGTTAAATAAAAAAAATCACCTCCCTCAGAGATTTGATCGAAAAGATAGTTATTCCTGATACAAGTTTAAGGGGAAAAACTGCAATCAAGTGGAAATTTTTGTCAGTACCTTAATCTCTGATTTGTAGAAGGTTGTGCTTTGGGATATTTGGTGTGTCTGAGAATTGCCACCAAAGAGCCCTTCTGTTCTTTAATGGCTGCACTAAATCTTAACAAACGTGAGCATGAAAACTATTGTGCTGTACTTGTGAGGTATATATCAAAGTTATATTTTTTTAAAGCTTGGAAAGGCAGTTGAATCATGCATGCTCTTTATGGAGCTCTGATCAGGCTGATAAAGGCAGTTCAGCTTCAATAAATGCTTTTTAAGTGAATGTTTTGGAAAGTGAATAGGAAATTCAAAGCTCAGACTGTTGCCAAACTGCTCCCATAGCACTTTGATCACTTTGCTACTGACATTTTGTAGAAAATGTCTTGTTTTTTATTAAAATGTTGGCATCTGGGGATTCAGAAAGTGAACTGTAGTCACTGAAAAAATAATATACAGTAAAATTGAGTGACATAACTTATTAAGTACTTTGTACACATTTCTTAAAAAAAGAAAACTTTTTCCCTGTGGGGTCAAACACAGCTTTACACTTCTCTGAAAAAAGTTCATATTGTTAAAGCAAGACAAGTGCAGAAGATAAATCAAACAGCAGTGCTTTGCCTGAGGCAAGACCCCCTCAAGTTATAAGACTTTGCTATGAAAAAATGTAGACATCTAATAATTTAAAAATTAATAAAGTATAAAAAAATATTAAATTGGGAGTGTGAATTTTCTGTGTCATGCTTTTGTTAAAAATTTATGTCAGATTATTTTCTGTTGAAGGACAAGCTGTTGTAATTATCTCACTTTTCCATTACAAAAAGTACACGTATATCTTCAGGAGTATAAAGTTAATTCCTTTTCAGGTATTACAGCTTGTTTAATCTGGTAGAAAATTACAAGTTTAGGCCTTGAATCTGACCTATGTTTTGTGATCTTACACATGTATGTAAAACACAATAGGTGATTTTTCCAAGTGAAGTTGCAGTGCACACCCATGGATCTAAAGTGAGAATTTAGTCCTCTGTGTTAAACTTACTTAGAATTTAATATATTTAAAAGACAGCAGTTTGCAGCATGGAGTGACTCTATTCCAGTGAAGAAAGAGACTGTATATTTGAAAATTACAAAGTTAACAACTTTGGATTATTTTACTTTTCATTCTAGACAAATTAACATCTTAGAGAAAAGATAGAGGGAATCCTGTCTGACAATGTTGCAGATTTGATCAACTGTCACTTTTCACCTGCAGTAGCCATTAGCCTAGTATCTCCCAGATCATTCTGCATATGCACACCTACTACTGTCTCAGAAATAACAGCCTATCAGAGAGTAATGAGACGGATGGAATTTTCTTTTTTACCTCTTTCTAAATGTTGAGAATGCATATAGCTCATTAAAAACTAATCCCCTAAAAAGATCCCATGGAACTGATTATTTTATAGCCACACATTAATTACTGGTGATTTAAGCATGAATATTTTTTTTAATTAAGTCATGCTCATAAAAAATATATTCCCTCAAACTGTGTTTTGAAAACAATTTTCTAGTGTGTACAACGGAAACACTTTGTATGCATTGATCAAATTTCAAATTTAATGAAGATACGGATATAAGCATTATTTTCCTTTAATAGTGGCAAGCAATCAGACACAAAGAAATTACACATGTCCAGATTTTCATAATGTGTGAGAAAAAGGGTTGTGACCAGCACACACCCAGTTAATAAGAATCACCATAGGAGGTCCAACCATGGGACCATCTGCTTCATAAAGAGAAACAATTAGGTCTGGGTGCTTCAGCTGAGAGATGTAAAACATAATAGGAAGACATGGAATACTCTGCCTCCCACAAAAACCTCCACTAAATTTCTAAGATTCACAGGACTCTTTTAAATACCAAAATTTGAAGTTTAATCATTCTTTCAGAATTTCTTTACATTAACTGTTATGATTCAGGATATTGTTATTAGTGTGTAATTTGCACAGAGAGAAAGTGTAGAATATTAAGACCAAATTTTATGTGTCTATGGTGTAGGTATCTAAGCTAACCACTACATCAGTGAAGAGGAGCAAATAAACCCACAGTGCTATTCATCTCCTCTGAAAGGAGATGCTTAAAATAGGCACTCAGGTGTTTATATTCAGTCTAGTCAGCTTCAAAATTATTTTTACTACAAGAGAACTTGCAAAAAAACCCCAATGTGTAATAAGTATGGAGTTCCTTTCTGCAAGATCATATACTAAAAATAAACTTTCAAATCATAATTGTACAAATGAAGAAATCGCTTCTGGCTCAGGAAATCCCTGGGCCCAGATTGTCAGAATCTAAGACCACATTCATTCCTGACCTGCAACAAATTCTTGCCTAAACTTTATTTGCAGAAGACAGACTAAAGGAATCTTAGACCTGATTCAATACTGGCAATTGTCTGTTCTTAATACGTGAAAAATGTCCACCAATAAATTTTCACCATAGTTCATCTAATTCCAAGTGTTTATTTGGTCCACAAACCAGTCAATAAATAATATATATTCTATATTTTTTCCCAGGAAATATTTGCAATTGTTATTTTCAATTTTCTTAAGTTAGAATCACTGTAATAATAGCAATGGTAATAAAAATAACTAATATATTGTTTAATAATAAAATGTCCTTTTACAAATCAGCATTTAATTGGTTAACTCTAAGTGGTTTGCACTAGTTTCTGTCAATAGAAAAAATTGATGGACCTTTCCTTAGAAACTACACCAAGATAGATGACACAAAACTCTATGGCTATGTATCCACGATTTTATAGGTCATTGTTTAGGAAGTATCTAATAAAGATATTTCAGGGAGCACTCATGATGCTGTATCCTCAGTTGTATGCTCAAAACAGGCATTTAGCATTCATTCAGGGCATCCCAGGACCTTCGACACTACAAGGCATGTGCAGCATGATGGTAGTTGATGCTGTGACAAAACCCATTTTTGAGACTCTTCTTACCCATATCCTGTCTTAAACACATTGTTAACACTGTACAATCACTAAGTATAACCCCACATAAAGTACAAATGTGTGCCTAAGTGTCACAATAAATAATGGCACCCAACCAGAAAAGAGAAGGAAGGCGTGCGACAGTGGGTAGGGTTCAAGTCCTGACTGATCATCTGGGACTTAGTTTCACCTTTTGTGGGAAATGAGCTCATATCTATCATTCACTGTCTCCCTTCAAAGTTGTGGGAGGGTTATGGACCAGAAGTCTTTTGCTTAGTTCTTTGCAAGTATGCCTTCTTAAATATATTATTATTCATCAGACAAGTGTGTTTTTTCTCTTTTAACACTTGTTGGTAGGACTACTGAAGATCAGGAGAATTCCTACCATTGGAGAGGAGGGCAGAATTTATGGGAACAGGGATCAAATAAAGCTAGAGAACTGAGCACTGGTAGTGTACTAGCATGGAAGATTTTCTTCCCCAGAATGAGGAGACAGAGATTCTACAGATCTCAGTTAATGCAATTTCATTATCTTACATCCATGAATCTCATTAGAGGTGGTAAAGATGTAAGAAAGAGCTGTTTACTCACAAAATGCATCAAACTTTCACAAAGTTTCATAAGGTTTTAATTTTGAGCCTATACTCTCATGAAGAGGTCAGTAGTCCCTTAAGTAAATAAATAAATAGACAAATAAATACATTCTGACATGGATGATAGCCCTCTAGAAGATATGTGCCTTGCTTTGTGAAATTATTTGCTGTGACTTCTGTTTACCAATTCCCAAGCGTATACTTTTAATTGTATAATCCTTCTTAAGTAGGATTTGTTTATTATATTTTTAAGAATAGTGATTATCTTGATTGGTGTAATTTTGTGGGCTAGCAATTTATTTCTTAACTATACTTCATGATTCACTGAAGTATAGAATTAAATTAAAACAGTGAAATGAAGGTGTCCTTATTACAAAGATAAATTTTATACCACTAGTGGTTTGATTGAGTTTTCTGCTTTATTTTCTGTATTTCTATGAAAACTGCAGATTTCTTAACATAACCTCTACATCCTTTTCATATTAGTTCTGATGAACAGTTCTTAATCCTTGTTTTACAGCAACACCCTAGAGGAGCTGAGGAAATTAAAGTTCCCTTCATTATGATAGATAGATATTACTCTATAACACTGGCTCTGGGTTTTAGAGAATATATTGAATTGAAATTTTCTATACAGATACATACTCTTTATTTTGGCCAACAAGTTTAAATAAAACATTCTTAGAGGTTAATTCAACACTTACGTATAACTTTTCTTCACCATATCTTTAATATTAATCTTTTATTATAAAATTAAAGTTTAGTTTAGTGGCTTTCTTCCTCATAAATACACACTGCACACACCACTTTGCATAATCTATCCCAGGTTGCACATCTGGAAACATAATAGCTAATTTTACCAGATAGGTGGTGCTATGATTCTGTGCATCAAAGGGCAGACTCCAGCCATAAAAGCTGACAGTGAGTACCTCTTCACATTTTATTCTGAAAAGCAACTGGCATTTTTTCCCCTCTATGCTCTGAGGGAGCTCACAGAATAATAGGTGAAATGTCAAGAATAATTAAGAAAAATGATGGTGTTATATTGCAGCACAAGAAATTCATCTTTTCTGCTCTGGTCTTCCTGCCCACCTTCCCTTCTCCTTTTAAATGTCATCTCTGTTCTCAAATTATTTAGGATAGGCCTTGAAAGAGGGTAGAATAATTTTTAGGTAATTTAACACACTCTTTGGACTGAATTCCTGATGGTTCTTTCTCTCTGTACCTCTCCAGTTAAAAAGGCTTCTTTAATTCCTTTTTAACTACGTTAAAGTGTGGTAAAATTAAATACAGGTGTTTTAGTTTCATGGCACAAATGGAGGAGGGAGTTCAAGCCCAGATGACATTTTTTTTCCTCTTGATCTGAAAATGGTTGAATTTATTTTATTTAACCATCACTCCACTGTCTCTTTGTTCCCTTGTATATACATTGAGAAAATTCTTGTCTACTTATTGGAAATAAGGCACCCAGAATACACCAGTGCAAGACCATTTTGAAAGACTTCAGAACCCAGGCTTGTTTCAGTTTTATATCAGAAATTTGTTGCAATGGATTAAATAATAACTACCACAAGTATTCTGCTCTCTAGTGGCAGGGGGGAGGATTCCAGTATGTATTTTACAATTGTATCTCTATGTGTTTTTTTAAATTATTTTCTGTAATATGAAACCTTGATAGAAAAACAGATTGCCCTTTCATAGGGGCACTTAAGTATTTGGAGCAGAAAATTAAGAGACTAAACAGCAGGAGAAACTGAACAAGAATAACTGTAAAAGTTCTACAGATTGATATAGATCACACATATTATTATAAAACTTAAAAGTATAAAAAATTTGTTGCCTAATATTATACAATAGATAACTAGGACCAATAAGCTACTTTTTTTATTTATTTTTTTTTATTTTTCCCCTTAAGATTTTTCTCAACTCTTATTCCTGCAGGATCTTTGACCCACTCTCTCTTACCTTTTCTATAGTTTCACCCTTTTCACCTTTCATGGCTCAGGTCTATGTAGTTTTGTCACAACTCTTTCCCATAGTTTGTCAGTTTTCTCACATGCATGAGCCAAGGTTATACTATAAAACTGTATTAAAACTCAGATTTGGGTGGTAGAAAGATGACACTCTAGGAATTCCATAAGTACTCTAGACTCCACTGATTAGATGCTCAGTTCTATTGTCTGATCATATCTCTCTACTGTCATTTGTGATGGGAAGCCTACAAATGTCTAGATCAAGAGCCAGGGAAGATAAACAAGACCATATCGTTGTTTAACAGATGTATAGAGATGCAAATATTCAACTCCATTGGTAGTTTATACAAGTAGATACTAAAATTTTAGTGTCTTAGTTGAGAGCTGAATCCATCTTAGTTTCCAGATAACCTGAGTTAGTGAAGATAAATCTCAGTTTGCAACAAAATAGACCAGATAATTTGATATGTGCATAGTACTTTGCTCTACTGAGGTACAACCTGGGATCACTAAAACAGCTTGAGTTGACAGTTGTAGTTTTACTCATTTCAATGGGCAAAAAATTTGTGTATTCTGTAATTGTCAAAACTTGTTAAATCCTGCATTCAGTAAATAAAACAGATACAAACACAAGAAAACAATAATTTTATTTCAGTTGCTGCAAGTCTATTTATTAGTATGCAATAATGATAGCTCCTGTACGGAGAAGGAAAGGAAGGAGGGAAAAATTGAGGTATATTTCTGTCCTGGTTCTGCTTGGTTTTGCTACTGTTGAAATCAGACAGGAGGAAAACAAATTTCCTCTACCAAACTTCAGAGAATTTTCTTATTTATAACATAAATTGAAGAGAAATGTTACATAAAGTTTAGTTCTGTACCTTTCATGTCATTGTTTCTCCCAGTATAGTCAATCAGAAGTGTATTGGACTAGAGGAGATGGAATTGTATCTTTTGGATTTATTTCTCTCTATACAAAGGCTAACTCATTTTCACAACAGCTGTGTCAGGTAGATCAATCAATATAATAATATTTTGTGACTCACAACCACAAAATTGTAACAGGACATCTTGTAAATGACCTCTAGCCACATACTGTTAAGCTTTTCTTACCCACTCAGTCAACTAACCTGAGATTTGTCTCAGTGAAATTGACTTATCTGAAGTTAGACATTCAGTCTAACACTGATGTCTAAAAAGCTTGGCTAGTCAATAGGAAAAAAACACCAAGATGAAAACAAAAACCAAAAACAAAAACACTTGCAGTCAACAATTCATGCCAACACGAAAAGATATTTCTTTAGTACAGTGAGGGGGAATCTGAATGACTTATTTAGACTAATCTCCTGTTTTTTGATTGACTTCATTTATATGAGCTTTTTCTTACTCTACTTTCTTTAACAATTGGTTCTGAAGATCATGTTTAACCACTAAGATCTGTGATCTTAGTAGCTCTACTTTGTATGTCCTCTTGCATCAAATTTTCCCCAATTACACTAATAATGAAACTGAATCTAATGTCTCATACATTTTTTCATAGGTAAAACTGTCCCCAAACAGCTGTTAGAGTTAGATTCTCAAATTTTATGGTCCTGACTAGCAGCCACTTCTGTTATATCATTTTTTGACAAACAAGAAGAATGGTAAGCTAGGCCTAATTAACAAGACAAGCCATCAATAGCCTAATTCTCTAATTTTCCACTGATGAAGACATATTGTATTAATGATAACACTTATCCAGATATTAATTTCTTCAGGTACAAGTCAGTAAAAATTCAGCCTATGGAGTTTGTAAAGATAGAATCAAAGACTGTTATGTTACTTGTACAAAATTTACATTACTGTAATTCAGAAAATGGGATTAAAATGTTATCATGAGTAAAGGGAAAAATAGCATTATGTTTCCAATTAACAAAGTCACCATTTCAGAAAAACAGATTAGAATGGCAGATGATAGAAATAACTCTGGTATTTTACTATAAACAGAGGTAAAGTGTATACAATGAAAAGAATGTAGGTTCCTTTAAAAAAATATAAGAGTTTACACACCTCATGGCAAAATTGTCACTTAAAACACCAATGCTCAGCAAAGAGCTAAATTTACTGGCCTAACTATATTTGACCTAAAAATTTCCTAATTCCCTGAAATTCCATTTCTGCATATGTCTAAAACCACTCCTGTCTCCTCTTGAGGATGCACAGCCCTCAGCTAAATCCTGATGGATTTCATAAGTTTTCTAAGAAGACCAATGCAGTAGGATTGAAGGTCTGAAGCTTGTACTTTGAGCGTGTCTGACACTGAGCCACTCACAGAACAGTTTCAAAAGCTTTGCCTTTAAAATACAGCTGTCAGAGAAAGGTGATGAGGGGAAGCATTGCTCATGTTTTGTATGACAGACTCTTGGTTAAAGAAATCACTTGGGAGATTTGAGTTCAGTATCCTTAATCTAAAGGATTTCAAACTAAAATCACTCTTTTTCCCAAGAGTGTGCCCTGATCACCACAGAATCATGGGGGAGGAGAGAAGGAAATAAGAAGCAGAAAAGAAAATGGGGATACCCTTTTCACCTCATGTTGAAGTTCTGTCACTGGGTAGTCAAGAATGCAAGATTCATGAGCCCTGAAGGAGAACAAACACAACTGTTCAGATTTAGAGTTAAGAAATTCATAGTAAGGACAGGCACCAGCACTCTGAAAAAAGTGAGCCTTGTTCAGAATTGTGACAGTTATTTTCTCACTCTGCATTCTCAACTCTAAGTCCATGGTAGAGAGAGCAATTTTCCCCATACTTATGCCCACTTTAGAAGCCTGTCTCTTGCTTATCCCTGTCTCAGTGCAGTAGGGCTTCCTGAAAACAGGCAGTGATATTGCAAGTTATCTCATGTTTGTACTGGTAACAGATCTAGTATTAGTGCAGATATAATTAAATTTCACCACTCTTTAGACAACAAAATGATCCTTCACTCAATAGCCAGAAAAACAGCTTGATGAATCACTCAAGAACCTTTTCATAAACATCCTCAATATTGTCTTTATCAAGAAAACAATGCTGGATATACACAGTGAGAATATGTTACTGAGTCCAGTATTGTGAACTTAGTATCTTTTGACTTTCTTTTCTCTGTAATGACCAGTTGTAGATATTCTATCAAAATAATCTAAGAGAGTCCATATTTATGCCACAAGAAAGTTTCTCTCCCTCTTTATTATTTATTTATTCATTAACTTATATGTTTGTTTCCTTATTATATGCACTGTGGCCTCACCCAATTGATTTTTCACTTTTTTTTTTTTTTTTGGTGGGAAAAAATGAGTATACTATTCAGTTTATGAAAAAAGTATCGAAGTATGTAGCATAAAGCAAGTGAAAGGTAGGAGCACAGAGTCTCAAGCAATTAAAAGTTTAGGGTATGTCATTGTAAATGCCACACAAGCCAGTTTTTTTAATCACTTTGGAGTATTTCTTCTGATAATGACCCAAAACACATTAACAATACTGCCAGAGGAAAGCAACAAAAAATTAAGATGGCACTCACATTCTTGAACAATTCAGTATCTGGATATTAAATGAGCAAATGCTGAAATACTAACTGTATATAGCTGTCTGGTTAACAGAATCAGATTTTCTTTTACCCATCCTCTTGCCCAATATGAATGAATTTAAAGTGATTGACATATTAACTGCTTTTACACATTCTGGTTTAGTGCAAACAACTCTTGAAGACGTAATTTATAGGAGAATTGATTAGGTTCTGTGAATAATCCTGAGTATTACAGGTATGGGGATTCTCTGTTGTTGCAGCCCCACATAAAAATCAAATCAAGTTTGTTTAAAATAGCATACAAAGAATTAGCAATGAAAGCGGTTCTACTTATTAAAATTATTCAAATCTTAATCTTGTAAAGATTAAAAAAAACCCAAACCAAAAAAAACAAACAAAAAACCCAGATGTCCATTTCCTACACTTCACAGTGTTATTACAATACCTCAGATTTTACAATATATATCTGTATTTCCTCGCAGAGGCAGATACTAATACAAGGCTTCTTTTCATCCACTGAATTGTGTTAGTCTTAGTCATGCACAGTACCATTCTGTTAATTCACTGGTCTAGTTCCACAATGGTGCAGATGTTATGTGGCATGCTTTTTTCTGTTCAGAGAATGTTCCCTAAACCATTTTAGTTTTTATGTTAAACACAGATAAATGCTCTAGAATGTCCTCTGTATAATCCTTTCTCCATAAATTGCTCTGCTACCAGAGTTCCAAACCATTATGGCCATTAAAGTATTAAAACAAGAATCTATAACTTTAATCTAATAAATGCAAAATCTCTTAATGAAGGATGCCTGCTGTTTTTGTATGTGTGTATTTATACTCCTAGTTTATTTTTGAATAGATGATCAAACACAGGAATGCCATTTTTGCTGGTAACTTCAACAAACTGCCATTTGATTTCATTCTTATGTGAAGCCAAAATAAATATTCTCATTACAGTACAGACATAGTTTGATCTAGAAAATAAGATACCATGTTTCAATATGATCTGACTGGAAGCTGCCTTTGATCACCTAAACAGAAAATTATACCTGTAAAGACTATTTCATCTCCAATGACCCACCAAATTATGAAGCTACTGCACTACAATTGCTACCAATAAATAATGAATAATTATGGAAATAATTTCAAAATTTAATTACAACATCAATTTTTGAATAAAATTTCAGTTCTGAAGCACTAACATTCTATTTCAGTTCCTAAAACATTGTTATAGCAGAAAAAATGTTTTTTTAATTCATTTCAAATGATAAATATCAATTTTTTCTAACTTAAAAACTTGTCAAAAATTTCTATCTCTCCTTTATAGTTGTATGTAAAGACAGATCTAGAGTGCTGTTGCTTATTCTGGACTTCCTGGACTTCCGCAG
>VZRW01005533.1:0-109418 GCA_013398125.1 Aegotheles bennettii
CAGATGTTGGGGATCCAGGCAAGCCAAGTTGCTTTCTAATGTTATCAGTATTTCCATAAAAAAAAATACAACTGAAGTCTCACTCTCTCTGCTTTTATTTTCAAAGACTTACATGAGAATAGCTGAAGGAATCGATGCCACCCCCTGAAATTCAATCAAACACAAAAACATAGAGGACATACAGTGTGCTAAGGACCTCCTGGCAAATTGTTTGCAGGAAGTTTTCCACTAGTGTCCTCACAGGAGTGTCAGAGAACAAAATGCAAACAAACAGTTCTTCTTCAGTCCAGCATTTTCACAAAACACATTACATGCCATAATTAAGTTGAAACCCATAATGAGGATGCAAAGTTTCATCCCTAAAGATTAGAAGGAAGAAGAAAGAAAGAAAGAAAGAAAGATATCTTGTGTTACATTGTATCATTCAGAGAGATACAATAGTTATTATTATCACATAAAGACTGGGATAGGCTGAAGGATTAAAATGTAATTAATTAGTCAAGAAATCAGTTGACTTCTTAGATAAAGGAAATTAATATCCATAAGCAAGTGCTTAATTGTATATTTCAAACCATGATTATAAAGTGACCTGTACCTAGAAGCAGAACTGATGCCACAGAGTTACAGCCTTTAAATGTGCTTTTGTGTGTATAAATAAATAAATAAATAAATAATCAATTTCAGTGCAAGAAAAAAATACAATAGCCAGAGATACTATAACTAATTTTCAAATCCCATTTGAACAGATCACTTCTACGAGTTTGGATTATTTCAGGTTTACAATACAAAGCTAGATACTTTCAGTTCTGCACTAGCAAAGCATCTAATCATAGCTGAAATGCAGCAGTGGAAATGGGTGTTGAAATTCCCAATTGCTTCAAAATCTACGTTTCCCCCTCTCTCATTTATTAAATGTTAATCATGTTATTTTTGAGAAATTTTTAATTCATTGTGCATCAAAATAAACATAGCTATTTGTTTTTAATGTTTTTCTTCCATGCATTCTGAAATGCCTAAATCTCATTTTAAAAATCATAATTCCTATCTGTTGATTGGGAATGATTTATCACCATAATGAAATAATTATAAAGGGCTCCATAAGGACAACATATGGGAATTTACATCAAAAGGCATAATATGGAATTCATAATAGCATATAAAAATATATATATTAGATCAAATAGACTCTTTTCCATGAAGCTTTTACTCTGCCACTTACAGTGAATAGATAATACTGAAAGCCTCATTAAACGCTTGATCCTTGAGCATCAGAAAGAATATTCTAAGCAAAAGATAAGGCATTGCACATTCCCACAACGCAGCGGTATGAAATTGTTCTTCATAAAAAATGACTAACGGTCATGAAACAGAAATGCACTAGAATAAGGGTCCAGTACCTGAAGGGGTCCTACAGTAAAGCTGGAGAGGGACTTTTTACAAGGACATGGAATGATAGGACAAGGGGGAAAGGTTTCAAGATAAAAGAGGGTTGATTTAGATTGGGTCTTAGTAAGAAATTCTTTCCTGTGAGGGTGGTGAGACACGGGCACAGGTTGCCCAGAGAAGCTGTGGCTGCCCCCTCCCTGGCAGTGTTCAAGGCCAGGTTGGATGGGACTTTGAGAAACCTGGTCTGGTGGGAGGTGTCCCTGCCCATGGCAGGGGAGTTGGAACTGGATGATCTTTAAAGTCCCTTCCAACCCAAACCATTCTATGATTCTATGATTCTATTTGTACTAATATATATTGTGGGGATTTTTATAGAATGGATTCTGCTTCAGCAAAGGTACGTTACATGTAGTGTTATCTTGTCACTGCATCTATGCCAGCAGCAATGCAATCTATATGCCTGATTGGCCTCTACCTCCAGTGGCTTAAAACCACCATAACTCTGTCGCTTGTTTTGATCACACTAGATTTATCCAATATCTAAAGACAGTGGAATATTTTCTTGTCTTTTTTTCTTGCCAGTTTAATTCATTTCATGCTGTTGAAATTCTGGAGAGAAGTGATGGGTGTCCAGGTTGGAGTTCTGACAAAAATTTGATTGTGTGGTTGGAATAATTTTTATGACTGAAAGAGTATTTTCTGCTTTGGAATACTGCAAAATAATCTGCAAGTAAAATGTGATAACCCTAGTGCTCATAAACAGAAACCCCCAAAAGCAAATGTGAGATGAAACAGGTCATACCAGTGTTTTCTTGACAAAGGTATGTACTGCCTCGGTTGGATAAGCCATACCATAATTTCTAATTACAGAGTCAGCAATTTCCAGGAACAAAAATATTCATTAAAAACATTCTTTAGTTGTGAGAAGGTGACTGACATATGTAATTTTTCAAGTATGGTTTAGTATTTAGGATCTTAAGCTGGGGCTTAAAATAGATTCCTGCAATTCTTTGTTCTGCCAGTGACTCAGTGCAGTTTTGTGTGGGTGACTGAACCTGCATCTCTAAGTACCCACTGGATTCCCAGTGGTGCGTGCTGGGGCCCTGACAGAATACGCTGCTGCTGCTGTCTGCACTAACCCTCTGACTCCTTCCCAGAGAAATCAAGGTGTTCAGAGGATGCGCACACTGGTCTTCCCCAGTGTGGAATTGGGATAAATCTGGAACGTGCCTCAGACTGGAGAGTTCAAAGACACCCAAATTCTTATGAGTGGCCGTAGTCTGAGAGTATTATTATGTGTCACAGTCCAGTGGCAGCATGTGCTACTTGTGCTAACTCCCAAACTAGCGCTTGGCCCAGGCTACTGTGCTTTTTCTCTGCACACTTAGGGAGGCTGAATGGAGGATTTTCTTCTGCTGCTTCTGCTGGGAAAACTACAGTATTCAAGGTTAAGAGCTCTAGTAAATTTTCACAGTAATATGATGTTTTCTTCTCCTTGAATTGCTTGAAAAGTCAAGAGGGTGATGGATTCCCCATTTCTCACTTCCTCCTGGTTTTTAGCAAAGACATGCCTCCATACTCAGCTTGCTACCACTTACCAATCTTCTAATTCCAAACTTTCCTTTCCAAATCTGCAAGTAGGAAGAGATCCTAAGGAAAGAATATTCTTTTGCAGCACAACTATGGGGTAGTCATAGCAGAACTGTACACAATAACTGAATAAAGTAGAAGTGTGTAAAACTAAATAAAATAAATGTAACATGATTATATAGGTGGTACATATATTAGAAGATAAGCCTAATTAAGGATGCAGGGGATACAATTTTTAACTTTAGGTTTTTAGTTTTGGCATGCATCAGTGAAGGTGTTATTGCTTTGTACTGTGGCAGCAACCTGAGTTGTTGGGAGTTGCATTTACTACATCCTATACAAACGTAAATATAGACTAAGGGAGACAGAGCCCCAGAGGGATGACAATCAACATACTTAAGAAGAAACAACAGACTTTTGTAAGAAGAACTTTATAAAATAAGAGGGGAGAGGCACATCATGTTAATTGTCAAAAGAGTTTGTAATGGTAAATATTAAAGAGAGATTTAGTATTGGAAGTTCATCCTACTCAAAAGATGCAGCATGGTCAAAGGGCAAACATTGAAAAGATCTTTTATCTGATAAGTAGTAAAAGCTAGATCATGAGCAGAGAAGAATCTGAAATAAACAATTAAAATTACAAATAATAAAAAGAAAGTATCCATGGCAGAGCTAAACTGCAATAAAGGAGAAGACAAATGGTTTGTTATTGACATATTACAGCATGAGATCTCCTGGGTCACTGGGAGCAGTTCCCTTCACATGACTATTATATAATGCAGGGAAAATGCTTATTTATAAGTCTAGATGATGAGTACCTGGATTTAATTTTCTTGTGTTCCTTCCTTTCTTTGTTTCATAACCTGATTTCTCTGTGTGCAATGTATGTTTGGTGCTGCCAATAATTAAATGATCAGTTCCTAAAATAACAAAGGTAGTTTTGGCCAAGAATTACTGCCATAATAATGAAACTGGTAGTGCCCTACGGGTGACTGAGATGCTGCTGACTGCTTCTAATGCTATGAGACACCTTTTGAAATTTTGTGTAATCAGAGGTTAATGAATATTGAGTCAAGTTAAATAGGCCAGGCTCCTGCTTTTGGTCAAGAAGTTCTGTGTTCACTGTTCCCCACCTCTTTTACAAAATTCTTTTGAGAATTAATTTGCTTGGGTGCAGATGACCAGAATTACTGCTTTCTGCCATGTGTAGTGTCACTCCTGCTGCTTTACCCATTAACACTGCTATGAACATCCATCAATTAATAGCTGCCAATGTGACATTGATATTACTAAGAATATATTTCCTACTGAATCCTGGATTGCATTTGTTTCACTAGAAAGGCAGCTTATGTTTCTGTAATGAAATAGCATGTTCAGATCTTTTTTTCTCCCTCTCAGAATGCTGCCTGCCAGCAGATTTCTAGTGGGCATTCCTTGGTGTTAGTCCTGGTGACAAGGCTCTGCAGGGTTTCTGTAAATCTAACAAAGTATGTGCAGTGGCTGGGGGAAGGGAAAGGTCACATCCTTTCTCAGGTTGGTCTTATAGTGTGCCACGTATAGCTTCTCTGCAAAGCACATAGCAAGCTAAATATAAATCAAAAGGAACTTGTACAATTGATGCTTCTCATGGTATTGCACTTATAAAAACTTGCCACTATATTGAAGAAACTTGTAAGAAAGGCAACAGTTAAGAACATGGTGATCAAAATGTACTGTAGAAATCAAGACACTGAAGCACAATGTTGGAGAGAATAAAATGGCATTCTCCCTTGCAATTTTCTACTACCCAAATACAAGGACTTGCTGGGTGGCAAGTAGACACGCATGGTCCTGCCAAAGTGGGGATAGAAAAGGAGCAGAAGATTGAGGGAAATAACTGTGGACAATTCTAGTCATTCTCCATCAAAATAGAAGCAAGAAATATGCAGTTTTAAAACTCTTTAAAGCACGCCCTGGAGGAGATTGCAGCCTTCTTAGCAAGCCTCAGAGACTACTGGAGAAAGTATATCTGCTACTGAGGATATTTACTGTCAAGCATAACCTTAAGAATGTGTTTCCCTTTTGTGATGCTATTATAACATCTATCTACAGTTTCAATAAATGTTTCATTTTACCTTTAAATCTTTATGTAATTCATGGCTCTGACATGCTAGACATCTCATACACTTGGGCATGGAGGATCCATGATTCAAGGATGGACAAACCAAACTACACTCCACCACTGAGCTGTGAGTTCCTAAGAATTCCTTGGTCAATCCATCACTGAACACCGAAGACTTACTCAGAGGATTGTCAACAGGTGGTTCTTTCAGCATTAACCTGAGTCTTTTTTTCCAAGAAACAAAATAAGGGGAGACAACCCAGGACTCTGGGGTCTTCATGAACCTCTTTATGAGGTTCCTGCATGCGTGATCCTGGTTTTTTGCACTACTCTGTTACATCTTCAAGCACATTCGGTGTTTCTCTATGATCTGCAGATCCTTTTAACTCCAGTCTCTTTTGTAAAATCCACCTCTTTCTGTAATACCTGATATTATCTGTCATTAGCATATGATACATGTCATTCTTTTGTCTTGTATGTTTGTTTGTTTGTTTGTTGAGTTCAATCTCAGCTGGACTATAAAGATTTTGAAGCAGGAGACTGCCTATCAGTATACCACCTTTATGTATCCACAGACCTTTTGGATATTTTTGATTGAAACAGATCTGTGGGGATATAAACTTCCTTAACTGCCTGCATCCTTAAAAGTAGCATTTAATTTTGAATCAAAATTTTAATGGAATGGAATTTGTGCCATGGCAGTTCAATCACTTTACTTTCTTTGTTATCTTCTCATTCAAGTGGGAATGTATTTGTTGCATTTGGGATGTATTTGTTTTTGGGTTTTTTTCTTTGCTATTTTACAAGCATTAACAATTCACTAGTTTTGATAAATATTCATTGCTACAAGTCTAAAACCAAAATATCCTAGATGATGAAAGACAGAAAAATTATTAGAGAAGTAGCATTCACTGTGCTCCTGATTGTAAATATATCTGAAGTTCTTTTAAATATGGAAACATATTTACAGCAGCTCCCTAGACAGAATACTACTATGTGAATAGCACATTGCTTATGTTGTTCAGTTTTAAGTTCATTACTCTGGTAACAAATAGCATTATTCTGAATAAAGCTGCCCTCTCTGCTTTTAAATTCTCTAAACATAGGAACCCCTTGTAGAAAAAAATAACTAGTTTTTGTATAATCTGTAAGTGAAATCACGTTGACCTTTTGCATGTTACACTAGCCTATGTTAACCAAGATAGTCTCTATTATTACAGATTTTTTTCTCCCAATTCAAGTGATAGTACTTAAAGATTGGAAGGGTTAATTCTTATACTCTATGCCTCTGGAGCCACTTAATTAGAATGAGCCAGATGAAACGTAAAGCACATTCTTCAATTCCACAGCTTATCTGTATTAGGAAATTAGAAGCTGCCAGGATCCCTTTTCTCAGCCTGGGTCATGGCATATTCTGGTCATGATCATACCACATAGTAATACTCTGGGACCCAAAGAAGTGGGCAGTTGCCATCTGACAGTATTTCTAGGACTCTGCTTATTCCCAAACCCTACTTTGGAAATATTTGGGTTGATAAAAGGCTGATCCAGGCAAAAAGAATAGCAGTGACCGTGTTTTAAATTTAATCATTTAGACTATCAGCATCCTGACACTGTTTAATTTTCTAATTTATATATAGTCAACATGGCTGAAGTTTATGGATACATTGGAACAGACAGCATAAGCTCAAGAGAATTCAGCAGGGCTGGAATGACAACTCATAAGTATAAATCAACCTCCACCGCAAAATGCTGATGTTGCCATTTCCTTGTTAGAAACAGGGGTCTGTTTCAAAATTAATTAAACCAACAGGGAGTTTTTCTACTGACTTCATCCGTATCTGAAGAAAGTAGACCCTCAGAGTTTAAGTATGTTACTCTTCTTCTGTGACAAGTTCATCCTTCATTGTCCTCAAGGACATCCCTGTTCATATTTAGGATAGTATGTTTATTCAGAAGGGTCCCTTCATTCTCCCCGTGGAGTCATACTGCTCTCCTTGGAACTTCTCTTTACATCTCGTTTATCTGCCTTTCATCTGTACACATGCCTCAACAGATGAAGTTTTCGAAATTCCAGCTGGGGTTTCCCCTCCTTTCTGCACTGCTTAGCTGGTTCACCTATAGACATTTCAGAGTTTTCCTATAATACTGTCATCCAAAGAGCAGCACTTTCCTCATGTAACACTTACCATGAATGTTTATTCAAAACCAGAAGGCGGTACTGGAACCAAAGACAACTAGAGCCCCAACATTTATTGTATGACATAGTTCAGCTTTACACTGTCAGTCAGGGAGGCCCAGAAGAGTGGGTTAATGGAATGAAATGAGGCTGAGGACCTAAAGGCATCGCTGTATAAGATTTGGAGATTTCATTTTGGGCTTGTGCTACTCTGATTATGTAGATTGAGTAGTCACTTGTGTCCAGAACAAATTAAATGTACTCCTGGTCTTCCAGATTTGTTTCATCCAAAGGAATTAAATTTGTGCGCTCCAAGATGACTCAGGGGGGACAACTGGTACATCAGTTTCAAAGTGCATTCTGTTTCAACCTAAAGTGCACGCATAGCTGTATTATCTGAGTCAGGAAAAGGTCTGAGGATATGAGAAGAAATTTTATATGAATGCGTGGCAAATATTGTCGAGACGAATATAGACAACAATAGAAACAAGTATAAGGTTGTAATGTTTACATGAATGGCACAAGTGAACAACTACTCCTGCATTGAAACACCATTACAAAGTAGAAGATAGGACACTGAAATCAAAACAGTGAAAAAGGAAGAGTCTAGAAAAAAGCAAAATAATTAAATATCAATTAGAGAAAATCAAAACATTAGAGAAGGAACACAGAACTAAAGACAAAAAGATGACTTGTAAAACCACACATCTAATCTATGTTTAATTATGGTTATGAAACAGAGTTTTAAGCAATTTTTTATAAATAAATTGTTCCTTAAGAGACTTGAATTTAGATTTGTACCTTACTGTCTTAGTATATATATTTAGCACAGTAGATAATAAATAGCATGCATATAAAACAAAAAATAAAGAGACATTAGCATCTGTGTCTTCCTTGATACACTTAATTAGGAAACATCTGTGGTGTAGTCAGTGTTCTTTTCCATATTTGCTTAATATGGGACAGGATGATATGAAGCCAAAATATGTCTTTGAGACATTTTAGCTCAGCAACTTACCATGCATATGTTTTAAATGGTTTTAAAAGTTGCTTTTTCATGATAGAAAGAAATCATACACATGGAAAGCCACCAGGCAGAAGATGTCCAATGTTTTTAGCTTCAAAAAGTGGATTTTTTTCTTGATCAGGGGGGTTATTTTTTTATAATTTTGTTAAGTGAAAGTAAAGTTAAGGGATAGCTTACATAGAAATTTGTTTACACAGACAAAACTGGGAATTTATTAAAATTAATAAAAGTAGAATTTCTTTCTTAGGAAGGTTTTGCACCTAGATCTTGTAACACATGAGCTTTTAAAATCTAAATTGGCAAAGGCCAATGAAGCCAATAAAGTGCAAGAATGTAGATTAGAAAAGTTCAAAATTAAATCTGATTTTCATTATTTTTTTCTGTTGAAGCATGGACACTATTAATTTTTAAATATACTTTTCTACCATGTATTTGTCAGGAGACCTTGACAAATTAGAGAGTGTGCAATCTTCAACCACATGAAGCTTAACAAGGGCAAGTGAGGGATACTGCACCTGGGATGGAGCAACTCTGGTTGTACGTACAGACTGGGGAACGAGTGACTGGAGAGCAGCGTGGCTGAGAGGGACCTGTGGGTCCTGGTTGATGGCAANGAGTCTGGAGGGGATGTCTTATGAGGAGTGGCTGAGGTCACTTGGACTGTTCAGCCTGGAGAAGAGGAGGCTGAGGGGAGGGGTGACCTCATTGCAGTCTATGGCTTCCTCATGAAGGGAAGAGAAGGGGCAGGTACTGATCTCTTCACTCCTGTGACCAATGACAGGACTCGGAGAAACAGCAGGAAGCTGAATCAGGGGAGATTTAGGTTAGATATAGGGAAAAGTTTTTTCACCCAGAGAGTGATCAAGCACTGGCACAGGCTCCCCAGGGCAGTGGTCACAGCACCAAGCCTGCCTGAGTTCAGGAAGTGTTTGAATGACACTCTCAAGCACATGGCATGATTCTTGGGGTGTCCTACACAGGAATAGGAATTGGACTCGATGATCCTGATGGGTCCCTTCTAACTCAGCACATTCTATGATTCTATATTTATGAAGACAGAAATGTGGGGAATTAATATACCTGTGGCTTGGCTGAAAAAAAGACCATGTCAGAAACAAGTCTTTTAAAAGAGTGGTTTTATTTCTTCCCTAACAATTGTTGCGTGACAATCCTAGCAAAAGCTGCTGTTTCATTTGCATTTTTATGTCCTTTAAAAAACTTTACAGAAATTAACTAGGCACCTACGACCTAAGATCCCTGTAAAGCATGGCAGGTCAACTTTATGACTTAACAGGCTGTTAGTATTTGAATTAATAATTTTGGTTGCCAGATAATTTCTTAGGTTTTGTACTTGTTTTCAGTAAACAAAATATGTAGGTTAAGGGAGAGTGTTAACTTTTTAGAAAGGATGGACTGTGAGAATGAGCTTTTATTGTTCTTATCTTCCTCTTGTTTTCTTATGGGCTGATCTCAAATATTATTTCCCATCCTCAGTTCTTGATCTGTGGACAAAATAATAATAATAATAATAATAATAATAATAATAATAATAATAAAGGAGGGTTGTTTGACCTCTCATTTATCTGTATTCACATATTCACACAATTCTGTCACTGAACTGTTGAAAAGCCATCAGGGAAGGGTAGGATGTTGGTAATGGGGGGAGAAAGGGGAGGCGGTGGGAAGAGTGAAGTCAGGGAAGAGAAGTAAGGAGTCAGTCAACAGAGCCTGTTAATTTTGAGAAGGCTGTCTGACTGGTTTTGTTTTGGGAGTATAGACTTTCTCACTGCTAAGTGACCAAATTATTTTTCATCTTGTCCACCTTGGACTGTGGAATGATGAGGGCCCCCAGAAAAGTAAATTAGGATTTGATGGCTGTGGTAACAGAGAGGCTGAAAAGTCAATGAGGTTGTTAAAATAAGCCTTTCCTCCCATGCATTGCCATACGTGCCAACACCAAGTGTTCCTGACAGGAGTGAGAAAACAAGTGAGATAAAATTCCAATTAGATCAGCTTAATTCAGTGATGAAAATGATGTTCTAAACACCAAGAAAAAGGAGTGAGATCAAATACCAAAGCTACTATAAGACAAACTCGTAGTATAATATATGGATAATGACATTAAAAAAATCTAGTTGGTTTTTTACTTTCCTCCTAGTTCACAAGGAGTTATTTTTCTGACATGTTTTCCTTTCACAGTCCCCTCAGATTTAACAACGTATTCAGCTTGTGTCAGAATTAATTCTAAGAGAGTGACAGCTTCTGGTACATACAATCAAACACCACTACAGGACCAGTACAATATTATGAAGGTATCTAATACAGAGTCAGAGGGGTATGGAAAATCAGATGTGTAAATAAAAACAGCAAAAAAATAACATTGAATATTTAAATTGCAATTGTCTTAAATCATCCCTCAATTAAGAAGTGTGACAACCTGAAAAAATAGAGGGTGACAAAGCTGACCATATGAAATATCACAAACATTATCGGACAGATCTTTTAGCAGTATCTTAGGGTTAGTTCCGTCCTCCAGCTACACCCAGTTTACGTTATTCAGAACTAAACGGGACATGAATAGATATCCAACGCAGATTTTATTCTGTCTCTGCAGAAGACGCCACCTCTCCCACAGTCAGGGTTCCAAATCTTTTCACAGACTTAAGGTTTATCTGAGGTAAATTTGGAGAGTGTAAATATTTTATGATGGTATTCTGCTGGTAGAAAGTTCTAGTAGAATGTAACAAGGACAGTTTTCAGGCTTCTCATAATTAGGTCAGAGTCTTCAGCACATAAATAAAGAAAAAACAAGACAAGAACACATTGGTTTTGTTGTACATTGTGTCTAGGACAGAGATTTTAAAAGTCTCCTAAAAAGAAAAAGAATGATGATTTCTTTCTATTGAATACGTTTACTGACTATTATTTATATTTTTTCTTAATCCAAGACTTCAGAGTTTTTCTTAGTCTGCATCAGGGACCAAGAAATGTTATCTTCCTGCTTTATAAGGAAGAGAGAATAAATGGTAGAAGCAGCTGCAAATTACCATCTTTTATGGAGTCAGAAACTTGCCACTCTTTGGACATGTTTCATGGGGCAAGATAATTCCTTAGTAATATTAAAAATCTCCTGGAGCTCAGTGGTATAACCAAAACTACATTCTTTCACACTGCAGGGTTCTTTGACCTTGCCAATGGTTTTGTTTTCTCGTACTGTTTCCCCATGGCATGTCACAGTTTCGGAATTTTTTCCCATACCGTAAGTCCTAAGTTATCAGATACTGGAAATCAGTATTTGGCACAGGTAGCCTACAGACTTTTCTGGATTAGTCTTTTGCTTGTGATTATAAGAGTCTGGAGTCGATGATCACAGTGGGCCGAGTGTGGGTCATTAGCAGTGTTTCATAGAACCACAGAATCATAGAATGTGCTGAGTTGGAAGGGACCCATCAGGATCATCGAGTCCAATTCCTATCCCTGTGTAGGACACCCCAAGAATCATGCCATGTGCTTGAGAGCATTGTCCAAACACTTCCTGAACTCAGGCAGGCTTGGTGCTGTGACCACTGCCCTGGGGAGCCCGTTCAAGTGCTTGACCACCCTCCAGGTGAAAAACCTTTTCCCTATATCTAACCTAAACCTACCCTGATTCAGCTTTCTGCTGTTCCACCGAGTCCTGTCATTGGTCACAAGACAATTTCTAAAAGAAATTTCTAAAAGATTTTGATCAGTTTTCAATAAGAATGGTGATATTGAAGATGGAACAGAAGTGAGATACCTGTGGGAATGTGGAAAAGGAAATTACAACAGCTGAAATGGAATCTGAAACAAACAACTTAATGTACCCAACTTGAGGGAGCCAGATAATCTCCTTGCGATACTGCATGAACTCACACATGAAGTTGCAGATTGAGCGGCAGAACTTTTTAATAAATCTGTTAAGTCAGCGAAGGTATAACTGGAAAACAGTCAACACAGGATATATATTTACAAAACAGAATTATAGAATGTCTTACAAAGCTGCATGGTATGTTAGTTATGTGTAAGGCTTTAGAACACTTCAAGAATGGCTAAAAATGTAGTAGTAATTGAAAACAGAATGCAGCATGGATTTGCCCATCTTACATTTTGCCAAAACAAAGCAGTATCTTTTTTAGAGGACTGATTTCCTAAGACAAGGAGATCAAAATCTGTCTAACTTCTTAGAACTCCAGTGAAGAATTTTATATGATTTCATGTAAAGAATTTAATTAGTTAAGATAGAGACAATTAAATTATTTTAAGAATTGTCAGACTTTACTGACACCCTTTACTTAAAATCTCTTTATTTAAAAATTCATTGATTGGTTCCACCAGTGATTTTGACACAAAAAGGTAGGAGTATGCAATGATCTTTATTAACAAAGCCAGAAAATGTTGTTAGTACAGAGGACGGGAATATCTTATGAAGGACTGAATAATCCCAAGTACACAAAAACACCTATGTAATGAATGTAATAGTACAACAGTGAAACAACAGTGAAAAATTGAACGCTGATGAACTAAGGAATTTCTGCTATAAGATGAACTAACTCAAACAAACAAGCAGGTGAGTAACCTTGGAGAACTAGTTGATCATCAGATGAAAATGTGCCTGTATCATGAAGTATCATGAAGCTAGGAAATTTTAAAAAAACAGCTGTAGCCTTAGCTGTAGCCTGTATCTTGTGAAATATTTCCAGTAGATCTGACATAGTAATGCCATTATCAGACAGCTTTTTGAGTAAGGGGAATTTCAGAAGAGCCTCCCAGTCTGGCATAGCTGTGCACTATTCTGTTTATCTGTCTTTAGATTAATTCAAGCTGGAATTGGAGCAGAGTAAAGCTACCAGCAGATCATGTAAGAGAAGGCAAAAAAGTTTTGCTTGTTTTTTAATGCAGGGAAATGACTGATGAGAAAGCATTTTTTTCTCTATTGATAAAGACAGAGAAGCAACGTAAGCTGAAGGGTGCATCTGGTATCAAAATACTTGCGTGTAAAATGGCTAGTAATTAATGTAAGATGGAAGGTTCTTAATCACCAGAAGATTTCTAACTCAGCCTTCTTATATTATTAATGGGTGTTAAAAACTTGGTAAATGTGTTAAGGAGAATAATTAGTGATTATGTATGTATTATGTCTGTTTGTACAGCCTGGAAAATGGAATCTACTATTCACCCAGCAGTCCTGTATTTCTTCAAAACACAGCTAAATCATAAGCCTTTTAACTTAACAAAAAAATGTGAAGAATTTTACTTTTCTTTTCATAGAATCATAGAATGGTTTGGGTCGGAAGGGACCTTAAAGATCACCTAGTTCAAAGTCCCTTGCCATGGGCAGGGACACATCCCATTAGATCAGGTTGCTCACAGTTCTGTCCAATCTGGTCTTGAACACTTCCAGGGAGGGGATTTTTTTATGCCTCTCCACAAATCCCTGATGTGCACACATTTTGAACACTTGTGTGTCATCCTGTTTTCTCTGCCCCTGTGTCATGAAGAATAATGTAGCAGCCAGTAAATGTTTGGGGAAGAATGCTCAGGGATTTGGAAAAACATCCATTCATTCAAGGTGCAGTGATTTAGGATGGGACTTTTCAGCCTGGCAAGAGATGACTTAGGAAGGATATCATAGATATATATGAAATATAAGGAAGGTGAGTATGGATCAGTTGCTTACTGCTTCTAGTAAAAATAAAAGGATGTTAAATTAAGCTAAAACATGAAAGGTTCTACACACAAACACAGGAAACTAGTTTACCAGTGCTGTGCAGTCAAGCTGCATAGCTCCTTGGATGCTGCCAGGCCAGGCTCAGAAAATCTCTTGAGTTGTCTGCTTCTGGAGATGAGCCGAGCATCCTGGAAAAGCATCACTAAAACTTGACCTGATCTTACACTTTTCCAGTCTTTGCTACTGCCAGCATCAGCTGGGTGAGGTGGAGTTTTGTTTTGACTTGATATTTCTCTCTTCTTATATTAACTCTGGTAAAAGCTGGAAAGGTTAGTCCAGCTTTGGAGCTTGCTGAGGAGCCATACTCTTGCCTGATCCACAGCTAGCTTGTGTACTGATGTGACCATAGGTCTTCTGCAAGATATGCAATAAGAAAAACTAGGTTTACTTCCTATCTGAACACCTCACAGGCAGCCAGCTGAAGGTGCCTGAAGATGTAGCACAGAACCAGCAACACAAACTCTTTTCAAAATTCTTTTGATAAATTTAGAAATTGCTCTAGAGAATATTGCAGGGCATTTCAACAGGGTCTGGAGCAATGACCAACTAAGGTTTCTTTCTATCTCTAACATGCTGCCATTGTTTGTAAAAATGTCATCCTTTACAAAAGTAGTCACTGGTGTACCGTCTCAGCTACTCCTTTCCCTGGCAGAATCAGTTCCACTTCTTGCTTTTGCTGCCCTTCAAGCCCAACACAACCAAGTTAGTATGGAGCTGCACTGCAGCTAATTGGAAGGAAATGAAGGAGATTTAATTCATCCTCCTACCTCATTGCAAATAGAATTGTGCCAGCCAGCTTCTCACATGCAATTCTGGTGAATATGTGTGACAGAGCAGGTTGAGCCTTTAACTGGTGATTATTCACAAAAAACAGACTTGGCTTGCATTTCAGAGGGCAGGCTGTGCTTCCAGGACTTTGTAAGAGAAAAAAAATTAACTGTTTACTTGCAAGCTGAACACAGTTTATGCGGAAATTATGGGGACATAATCAGTGTGAAATCCCATGCCATGGTTTTCAGAATAAAACCACAATTTAAATTAATTAGGAAAAAGCTGACTGTACCTTTGCCTTATTTTCTTTAACGGCAACACTTTTACTGTTTTCTCAGTATTTTTAAGCTATAGGATTTATGACACACTTAGGTTTTGTTTTCTTGTTTTTTTGGCATTACATGGGTAGAAAGAGTTTTGATCTTCTTTAACTTCTTTCTCTTTTCATCTTTTCTGTATATCAAGCACTGTATAATGGTGACTCAGTGGAAAGATGCTTATTTATGACACGTCTTCCCATAGGTACAATAAATGTAGCTTCAATAATATCTGACAGTTTTGACTTCGATGATGGCCATTATCTCCAAGAAGTGGAGACAGAACACTTTGTTGAGTGCCTTTGAGAAATTTCAAGAGAAGATGCAAGCTTTACATCCTTATTTTAGCTTTCAAATACCAGACACAGATTGCCATCCATTCACTTAAAGCCATAGCTGGCAATTTGTGCAGACGTGTCCCCCTTTTTTTGTCATACCATTTGCATTTGCCAAGATGTACACCTGCTAATTTACTTGATCTTTAGACCATAGAATTTGATTTCACATGCATGTTTAAAAAATTATCAGCTTGAAGACCAAAACTAATCAGGCCACTCTTTTGGTTCCAGTGCACTAAGCCTTCATGGCTATCTGCTATACAACTATTTCTAACCAAGACATTTATCTAGCACAGAAATGGGGAGCTACTGTAAAACTCTTCTATCAATAGCAATGTTTGAAATATGTGCCTTGGCCTCCCGCTGTTCAAGCATTGCAAATTGTCAAATTATGTGTGACAGACTGATCGCGATTTGTCTTTTTCATCACAGGGAAAATTGTTTTTCCTCACCCTGGGGAAAAAAAAAGCATTCAACTACATTGAGATTGTTCTAATCCCATTTAGCTGTTATTTTGCAAAATGTTAGTTTGGTTTAACAAACAGCTATAAATTTATCCCAAGAGAGTGTTCTATAATTGATGTAGGTCTTTTCCATACTAATATAGTGTTGTATTAATTTTATAAAAATTCTGTGATTGCAGAGCCTACCTGATGACTTGTATTAATGAATGCTTTTATCTATTAAGCCGCAGAAAAAATAAAATATATTTTATTGTTATTGTCTGCGCTGTTGTGCTACAAAGAGAAAGCCATTCAGTGAGAGCTACACAAATACCTCACTTCACCTATGAAGGAACAGCTGTGGTTGTCCATGGTGGAAAATACTTGCAGTGTGAATGGTGGATGAAGTATGGCAGTACATTCCAGTGTGAATGTATTGACCACTGGGGATAACCGTGCCGGAGAAATATTTGGGTACCACGGTTGCATGTACACACAGCATAGGCATTGTTTCTTAGGCATGATTATTCATCACATAATGACTGTATTGTAGCTGGTAGAAAATATTCTCTTCTTTTCACCACAGTGTAGGATAGACAATATCTGTTAAAAAAGATCCTTAAATAGAGCTGGTGTGAGATGTAAAGAGCTTCTAGAAAATGAAAACAGGAACAAAGAAACTGCACACACAATTTTTCAAACAACTTCAAGGATCACAATTTTCTATACTGATTAGCTAGTGGAACCAATAGCTAGCAGTTCAATGAAAAACACCAGCCAGCTCTAAACCTTATTATCCACTGTTGCTGGCATGTAGCACAAAAATTAGCAGGTAGGATGGAACCATATTAAAAAAAGGTCCTTCAAATTTTTGTTTAAAAGCACCTGTTCAAGATCATATTTTTAAATAACTCATTGAATTATCTAAGCATATTATTTGCTGACATGTTAATTAGATAATTATATCTTATATTATTCACTGTCCATATTCTGCAGCTGCCTGTAGCTGGAACTCAGCAATTGTGGCTAATTGCTTACTCTGTAATAATGAAATTTGAATGAGAGTCAACAGCACCCTGCTTCAAATTGGCCAGTGTAAGAGTGCAATATGACTAATATCTAAGATTCCTGATTCTAAAAATTTTTCAACACGCTTTTAATTTCTGAGAACATCAGGATGGACTTTTAGATCTGTTTTACGGGTAGCCCTTCATTTAGATTCATCTATAATTTTTTCTATATCTATACAAATGGATGCACTTATATATGCAAAATGATGTAGAAATAAAGGCAAAAATAAAAATGAAAATCTCACAGAAATTTGAGAACAGTATTAATAATGCTGAAAACGTGCTGTTTAGCATGAAATGGATGTAATTTAGACTGATGTTTGTAAATAATTTTGCTCTTTTTACACTTCTTTAATGAGTATTTATAAAGATTATACTATAAATATAGTATCCTACGATGACTATACATAATATTTTGAGAATTCAAATCTAGTATTAGCTTTACTTAGCTTACTTTAGACATAGTTGTTTATGTTCATTACCTGTTCATTTGTAAGCTACTTTCATAGTTTTTCCTTTTCACTGGCTTTTTTGAAATTCTCATTTTGTCACCCAGCTTCCTTTTACAATTTTGGGAATCTAAAATCTGACATTTGACCTAACTCCAAATGCTATCACCCTTGACATACTAGTTATTGTACTGTAGCATGCCGTGTACCTATCCCCACTTCACCAGAGCTAAATATACCGTCACTTAGGTTTGTGTAACTGAAAGAGGAACAACCCCCCAGAGCCATTCTCAAACTGCCACGCAGCATCACAGCCATACAAGAGGGAGATGCTTATAAACCTTGCTGTCATTTCATAGCCTTGCTCTTCAGTCTATCACTGGAGAGAGGATTTGATGAGACAATGTGGAGACAGTTGCAGGAAACTCAACCAAACCACTGGGGAAGCACTCCAAGATGCTGATGCATTTCTGACACCTGCATCTACTAGTTGTCAGCAGAGGAACGCTTCACTTGACTGCGCTCAGCCTGACCACACATAGCCAGAAGTCAGTGCAGCTTTCGGTTGCTGTCATTTGGAGCACCATTTGTAAAGCTCTTATAAAAGCACAGTGTTGAAAAATAATAGAATTTTCTCTAGAGACATAGCATGTTCTACAAGGAAAATTTGTTTGACCAAATTTAAAGGGAAAGTATTTTTAAATTATAATGCATATGGCCTTTTAATAGTTTCTGTACAACAGCAGTTACAACTGATATGTTGTGTAAAAGTGACTAACTGCACTTATTCATATTCTCTTACCAGTGCTCACTCTTGTCAAAAGCGTAAAATGCAGCTCCAGTAAGACAGTTCAAGTCCTCATCTGCTGTGAAAGACTTCTCAGGTGGAGACTGAGATTTACATTATCCAGACTGTTCTCTTCTGGAAAAAAATCCAGCTACCTTTCTGGGATTATTTTAAGTGTTCAGCAGGCCCACAGATTGCCACTATGGCCCAGAGTGTAGTTTGATTTAGAGCAAGAGTAATGCCAAAAGCCTGTAAATTTATAAACATGCTTCATGTAAACTCACGAATGTAAGAACTTCTCAGGTGACAGGGAAAAAAGTCCCCTTCAAATGGAAAATGTTGTTTGTTCTTTTTCAGGGCAGGTGGTAGGGGATGCTCTTGAGGAGATAAAAATGGCTTTTATTTCCTTTCCCTATGCAAAAGATCAAAAGAAAAGTAGGCAAATGCCAGATTTAATGAGCCCTGCTAAAGGGCTGCATCCAGACAGAATTAATGCATCATTTATAAAGTACTTCGTAGGAAAATGATTTAGCGAATCACATATCACTTTGATGTCTTGTAACACTCCTGCTTATTAATATTTATGCAATGAACTTAGCAGTTAGAAATGACAAAATCATGCATGCCAACGGCTGGAAGAACATGTTGTGGAATCATTGGTGTGCAATGGTTACAAACAGAAGAATTGGGAAGAATCAGCACACACCATAGGTTTTGGAACATGAGTGTGAGTCCTTGACTTGGACCCAAATAAATGTCACTCAGTGTGGTGGAGAGATGGAGATGTCGAGGTCTCTAGCAGGCTGTACAGTGCTTCTGAATGTTGCTGCTCTGCTCTTTCCAGCTGGAACTAAAAAGCTCTGAGCACAGCCTTATCAAGTCTGCTCTTGCCAGAAGCACAGTGCACTGCAACGCAGATGTGCTTTAGAAGGAAACAAATAACTAAATCATGTCTTTCCACTTGACCTCTGTAAAGGGGAATGACTACTCCCAAATTACCCGTGCACATGTAGCTGCACAGGTTCTGTTTTCAAAATGAGTGTTGTCTTTGGTTCCTGCTTCTTGGGTCTTGGAAAATTGCTGCAACAGGATGTAGGATGAGGGAGTAAGCCTGGAGCTGCAATACTTCTTTTCTTCTAATGGTCAGAGGAGCCTAATGTGCTGATGGTAAGTATTTCCTCAGCAAAAACAGAGAATACCTTTTTCTCTCATCAAAAAAAGAAAGCATGATAGCCTATGATCTTTTTTTGGTAGGGATGCTAGTCTTCTCTAAGTGTACCCAGTTGTTTAGTCCCGTATTCCAATGGAGGTGGGCTCATTCTGGTGCAAGGTCTGTAGAGTACTGAAGAGAGCAGTAGGTTTCGATCTTTTCCTTGAGATGTGGGACTTCAGAGTGCTCAGACCTGGGCCTCAGGTTTCTCAGGTCTTGCAGTGGCTCAGACATTTTCCTCTAATTATCATCTAACTCTAGGAACTCTCGCATCTGGCTTAACATCTTCCAGCATAATTTGGCAGGCAAGAAATGAGTATAACCTTAGCCAAATAATTCCTTTACTGTAGTCACTTTACTCTTAGAAAGGCGCAAATGAGTCAGATGGCTCTGGAAAAACATACGGCAGAGTTTTGTTTGACCTATTCTCTATCTTCCATAACTAGCATTTCAGGCTGGGCAAAGTTCCTCTTCCCTTGCCTCCTCCAGCAAATTTTTATTAAACAATGCCATGCTTTAAGTAGCACCTTCTAAACGTGGTCTCGCTTCTCTGTCTCCTCTTCCCATATATCTAGACTGAGGACCTGTAGGTATATAAGCTGTAATGTTTGGTTCAGCAATTAAATGCAAATGGTTGATTCCCAATCCCTCTGCATGACTTCTGCGTTCATTGTAGCTCTAAAGCATTCTTCCTGGGCAGCAAATCTCTCTGAATTATTCCACAGCACCCTGTCCTGTCTTCAACTGGACAGGAGTCCAGCACATAAAAGAAGGAAGTAAAGTTCCTACTTGGAGCCAGAAATATCCTAACCTGTCATGAAAGAAATCAGACACTGGTTTGTGTCTATACTCACAGGGCAACCCTGACATTTGTTCTTGAATCCGAAGCTCTTCACCAAGGTACTCAGTTTTGTGTAAAATTTAGCTAGATATAAATCCTGGTGTGACAGGTTCCCAAACTCAGTTTTGGTAGTACTGCATTGCTTCACTGCATCAGGAATAGCTTAAGAGGGACTCTTCTCTCATTATTTTCGTACTTTGCCTGAGGATAGAAAAGTATTACCTTTCTCCTCATCCCTCAGTGAATATAGGGATTCATATCTTTCTTGGAAGCATCTAGTTGCTGTTGGAGACAGCTTAATAAACATTTTTTTCATTTCCTGTGGTCTGCACTACATTCCCTAGGAAAAAGCAGAAAGAGCTCTCATACGAAAAACTCTGGGTTGTTTGGTACAAAACCACAGGGAGATGATTCTTTTGACTCCCTCTGTCAGCCTACTATTTACTGATTCTGCCATTTCTATACTTCTGAAACTTGTTCTTTCAACAAGTAAAATCTCACTTGGTTTGCCTGCATGCTCTAATGGAAAGATAAATATGCTTTCATTTTTTTCCATATTATGTAGCATGAAAATAGACAAGATCATTGGGATTTATGTAGACAAATGTGGCTGGCTTCTAGTATTGGACTGTAAAGTGCAATTTGAGATCGCTAAGAACAAGATATATTTTAAAAATCTGATTACTTATTTTTGAAGAAGTGATTACTAAAACCGTTTTTATGTGTTTTTACATAAAATATTTGCCATTTCAGAGCAAGACGTTGCTGTGCAGATGTAAATTTGTTTTGTCATGAAATTACTTTACAGGAAGAGGAAAATACCAAGATTCATAAACTCTATGATCTGATAAATTTTCTTTATAATACTACTATAGATTCTGAGGAACCAAGAGTATCGGCACAGAACCCTAGTGATTTGGGGTATAATATTAGACTTCCACGAGTAAACCCAGTCCAGGGAGAAAGCATTTAATTGAAGCATATTTTTATTCTATTTGGAATAACTAGAACTTCTGATGAGCTTATTTCCTTTTGAACATGCTTTTAGTGGCTTACATGGGATCTGAATTTCATGTAAAGCATTGAAGGGAAGAACAAGGCTCTGAAATGCCCCAACATGCAACCAAAATGTGTATCTATTGATCTAGAAATACAGGAAATGCTGTGAATTTCTGACCTAGGGATCAATACCAATCCAGACCTAAGGACCAATAGGAAAGCTCCTCCATCCATTCTTTATTGTTGCCCAGTCCAGGATACTGCCTGGAAACTCTTCTCTCTGACTGTTTTCTAACTAGGAATTCAGTTCAGAAGTGATCAGTGCAGACGTTTCAGCAAAGGTAAATAATGCTGAATGAGTAAAACATTATTTGGTAGGCCTTTATTATTCCCATGCAGAGCCTCTGGATAACCTAGATGATGCAAAATTAATGTATTTCAGTATTCTTGACAAGAGAAAACAAGACATGGATTGCCATTACCTGAGTAACATTACAGATATTTTAGAGATACATTAAACACAACATCCTCTAATGAGATTAACGATGAAAGGTACAAAGGCCTCTTTTCCTAAGTGCACATGAATATGACTCGGATGCATGAATGAGGTCTGCTATTTGGATCTCAGTATCCTGACTAAAGATTGTTTTTTTTCAGGTAGTATGATGAGAATACTGATCAGTGGGCTATAGCTATTAACTGGAGAGCCCAGAGACTGCTTTGACAAGTATAGCTGCAAAACTGTAATCAATAATGGAAGATATATCTCAATTCATGACAATTTCTTTTATTTCCCCGATATTCATCTTATTCCACTGCAGCCAGGGAAATCACATTCAACTCTATTTTGGCAGATGGCAGGGCAGGAAAAGTATTTCTAGTGTGCATAACTGATTGAGGGATATCGTTATTTAAAATGTTTTAGAGAAAAATAACTATCTATTTAGATGTGGACTTTTTTATAACTTAATTTCAGAAAAATCAGAATGAGCATAGTTTATTCAGAATGTCTTTATCATGTAACATTTCCCAGAAGAATTGGTAAAGAAATAAATGTGTCTTACAATGCAATACAAAAGCTTAACCTGCTATGATATGACTAAGTGAGAAGGATTTTGAGAACTTAATTTTGAGCACTGTTTAACAGATTTATTAAAAGCAGTTCACACTTTAGTAAACTTTACATGTTGTGGCTTTCATTTGCTTCCTTCTTGACAGGTTGAATGGGAATATGTAATGCAGCTATTGGATATTTACCTTTACTCTTTTTATTTTTCCTTTAAACAAAACAAGTATTATTGGCTTTTATTAAGACTTATAAGTGAAAAAAATTTGATAGTACAAATCAGGCAGTACAGCAGTATGACACATATCTCTGTATTAGTTTGGAGATAAAGTGGTTAAAACAGGCAGGTATTTAAAAATCTGTTTTATGTTAAAAATCATATTTCCAGACCACACTCATTTAATTATTACATCCAGTGTGTTATCTCTTAAGTAGTACAATTGTTTTTCATTTACAGAAATGCATCATGGCACAACATTTCTCAAAACTAAATTGTTCTTTTTCTAAAACTGTTATGGCTAAAAAAAAAAGATCTGTTTGAAAATCTAAATAATACATAGATTCACTCGAAAAAAAAGTGTAAGTTAAAAAAAACATAGCTGAGAAGCATGTAACTTTTGTATTCTGCATAAAATGAAATTATGTTTTTCTATTTCCCTATAATTGCATATTTATTTTCTTTTCTGAGCGGAGTGATATTTTTCATACAAAATTTTACTGATCATTTTTAGACAGCTTTTTTTACTGAATAATGATAGTAATTACAAATCTATTTAGTAAATAATGCATGTAATTGAATTTTATGCTGGGATGTTTAGTAGAGCTCATGAAGGTAACAAATATTTCTGTGGGAAACACAGGATGTGAAATCTAGTTCCCCTAAGAGAGAATGGGACACAGCTATGTGTCACTGTCCCCTTTGCTGAGATGTACACAGAACAGACAAGATCACATAAAGATTCACTCTTTCATAAGCGAGAAATAAGAAATCTAATATTATTCACACATTTTCTGCAGCTCCTATTTATCACATACTCTCCTGTGCTGATCAGCAGCAGCAAAAAGCTGCTGTTTTGTAAGAAGTCAATGGAAGGCAACTACAGTGAGAATCCTAGAAGATTATCTATCTTCACAAGTTTATTTTGGATTTTAACATTATTTTGGTAAGGGCAAAATGGAACTTTTCCAGTATTTATTTAGGTTGTTTTATTTAATTAACCAAGCATGTTACTGTGTTACCTGAGACAAAGAAATGGAGCTGTTCCTATGGCATATTGTTTCCCAGAATGGAATAAATAGTATGCAGATTAAGTGTAAAATAGGCATCACATCTGGGGCCAAATTCAGAGAGTGTCAGCTGATGTAAAACACATTTTGTTAAATTTACTTGCGGTGTCTTATATTGATGAAATCTGAACCCCAAAAAGAAAGATTAAGAACACATGAGGGAGCATAAATTAAAGGGTGTGGGTCTCATCCTCACTCTTAAAGTGATTTATTTCTTAAATCATACTGGCAAGAGAAAGAGGCCTGAAGGCATGTGGAATCCCCCTTGCAATCTTCCCTTATACACTGGGCTTTCTCCATCAGGGCAGAACTGAAAGAGTCAGCATCTGGCTGACACCCAACCTGTGGCATAGAAGCAGTAATTACTACACTGGTAGGTGGTCAGGCTGTCTTTTGCTTGTAAAGGACCCATGAGGAGCAGAGTATGAAGCCAAGCAACTCTGAGGGTATCACAGCTTTTACTACAGGCAGAATAGCCCCACAAGATACATCAAACTGAGGCAGTTTCAACTTCTTTAACATGCTTTTACATCTAATCACATATGCATAATTTCCACTTTCCATCTCACAGGCTGGTTTACAGCATCTTGGAATTTAGCTCCCTTCATCTTATGGTGCTCCAGTTCACCTTGTTATGCTTCCTCTTGGCCAGGCCCTAAGGCCACAGCAGCGCTAAGATGTGCTCTTATTCTACACAAGAGGCAAATGAGCTGCTTTGAACATATGCCTAAGCTTCAGGCATTTTATAGCTCCTGTCAGATTCCTCTGACCACTTAGAGACATGAAGAAATCTGACCTTGCAGCTTTTCCTTTGTATTATGATTGCTGGAAGGTAGGGAAGCAAAAAGGTAGGAATGATGTGTCCTGTTTGCATTTTGGGTGAGGCCTTCATTCTCATTGCAGTGCAGAGAACTGCTATTCCAACCCAGTCGGAGTTTAAGGAAAGAGGGAAGGACTGGACTTACAGATCCATTAAAATGTCATTTCTAAGTAAAGTATCAAAAAATTTGTCTTCCAATCACCAGCTAAGGTTACTTGTGATCATTTCTGTACCTTGGTGACAGAGTGTGATGAAGTCGGCATTTCTGGGTCCCATGTGTGCTGTTCATGATAACTTCTGCAACAAGACCATGTTAGCCTGTACTGTTGAGAGGTTACTTTCTTGAGAACTGTAAAGCCACTAGATATTTACAATCACACAAAGCTGCCTTTTCAAGCAGCATCAAGCAGCAGAGCATTTGTTTTGTCATCTATTTAAAACTCTGTTCCTTGTTTTCACTTGCAGTTATATTAAATTGGCTAAAAGAGCTGTTCCTTCAGAGGTAGAGAAGGAAACGGTGTTTGTCCTGAATATCCAAAGCTACAGGGTACAGCTGGTGCCTCTCTAAACACACAGGGACAGCCATGAGATTGACCTGCCTGTGTGATTACTGCTCATTCTTTGTATTACTTTATGCCTCTACTCTGAAAAATAAAAAAGAATCCCTTCAATACAGCCATGTAACCATACAGGAGTGAGTAGGGGAAAGTAGAATACACCCCTTACATAAAGCTAATGCAAATAGTTATCATATTCTTCATAGGCCTGTTTAAGTCACACAGACTACATCCTTGTCATAGTATGTTCCCTGAATACTCTTTTTGTTGTCCAGTTGAAGTTAGAATTGCTCAGCCTCTGATGTCTCCTCTATTACTTCTTGTGACAACTTGGGTTAGTCTTCAGTATAGACCCATCCACAGCTACTTCTAACTATGTCACTGCTAATCAGATGTCATTTTGTGCTTCACAATGAAAGAGGAGCTCTCTTACACAAAGTGACAGCATTTGCAATAGACATATTGTTCTAGTTGGAAGTTTAGGAAAACAGCATCTCTTCTGGTAAGCTACTAAAGAGGATTCTAAGGAATTTTTTGCTCACTAGGGTTCCAAAACCATAGATTATTTGAATTTAAATGAAAGAGCAGAAAATAAAGAATAAAATCCATTCTTACTTGACTGAAATTTTCCCCACAGTATTTTTCATGGTCTGGGAGCTGGTCCTGACTACCTCATTCTTGGCCACTTTAAACACAAATATTTGTGGACTCACATTGTGTTCTGCCACTCTGGATATCCCACTAATTATAATTAAGGTGCGGCATAAATTATGGACAAAATCAAAAAAAGCAAATGATTTATGGTAGAAAGGCTAATGGAAATTCCATGTTACCAGTGGGTACATGACTCAGGCTGATAAAAGCAACATTTGCAAAATCTATACTGTTGGGATTTTTAAATGGTCATTTTTTAACCCAAGTCACAGAAATATTTCATGCATTTAAGCCTGATGTGCAATAATAACTTTAGATCTAAGAAACATGAACACAGCCAAGACAAAGACAGTCCTATTAGACATATGTTGCAAACTTAAAGGAACCATGTCTTCTACCCATATCTCCCTTGCCCCCCCACTTTTATCACTATCAAGTTTGTCCAGATATTTCCTGCACAAGCTGGTGAGTACAGTGGTTGTGCTAAGTAAATGTCTGCACAGCTCATAGACCATTGATAATTTAAAAGGGTTTTCTTAGATTAAGATGATGTTGAGTCTTTTAGGATTACAGTAGCACTGACTGAGGTAATTGCATCCCTGCTCTATTTGGGCAGTTGCATACATGTATTCCAGCCAGACAAAAGTTATTCTCCTAATACTGTGCTCAATAAAAAAAGGAATTGATTAACTTTATCTCATCAAGTTCTACACAGCCCAGTTCTGAGTGTATTTTATCTTGGAAGATTTGTTTTATAATAAAATTGGAGACAATTAAGGCAACTATCTGGTAATTTTACCAAGCTTTAACTCCTACTTTTTCTCTCACTAAGCCAAAAAGAATAGATTTTCACAATGTCACATAGATACTCTCATTCAAATAAATCTAAAATACTGCAGTATTTTACTTACACAGAAACCCATAACCATTTGGAAAGCCAAAATTAAGAATCAGTGTTTCAGTTCCTAGAAATGAACTATTAAAGTCACATACTAAAGATAAACACTATATATGTCATAGTACAGCAGCAATTATATACCTAATAGCAAATGTGTAGACTTCTTCCTTATCATGAAATTCCAGCTGCAACGTAGCTCGGCCTTAGCTTCACTTCCTAGCCTCTAGCTTCTCCAGACAATTGAGTGTGAAGTCTCCTTCACACTCTTCAAATGTAAATCAGGTAACTTTGCTTCGTTGATGCTCTGTGGCAAGAGGGAACATCAGTGCTAATTGTACAACTTGTTGTACACTGTGACCTGGTGCCATTTCTAAACTAAAATACATTTACCTCTTTGAAAGTGAAGAGTTTTCTTTCATTTTGTTTAGATGAATCTATTAATTTTACTTCCTGACTTTTATGTTGCAAATGTATTAACAGTCTGTCAATCCTTATGAAAGGTATGAAACACAGGACAGCTTTACTCTCTTTTTCCTAAAAAAGCAAACTTTCTAGATGACAACTCTGCCCATACCATAGCAGTAATTTTCCATCCAAATGTCTAAACAGAGTCACATGGACTTTGTTTTCATTTGTCCTACATCAGAATGAATCCTAATGCTTGGGACATTATATTGCTATCAAATAGAGCCTCCAAGGAGAACACCACGTTTTTTCTATGGCCATTTTTCTTAGTGTCATACATCTCTTGATGATATGAAAAGTGTATCCTCCCATTCCCATTGAGAACATATTCCTAGTAAAAGATGATTAAGAAAAGCAAACACCTTCTTTTGAAAATACCCATCTTTTATAACTGCATCAAAAGCTGAAAGGCTTCCAAAAACTGGGGAAAAAACACCAGTGTTTTCTTAAAGCTGAAGTGTTGCCAATTCTTCTTGAAAACTCAGATCTTCAGAAAAAAAAGTTCAAGGAACTTTAACAAGTACCAACTTTCTGAAACTTCAGCAAGTTATTTTAAACAGATCTCTTAGTTTCCTCCAGTTTGCTGAGTATTGGGGTATTTGAACCATTTAGCTCCTTTAATGGAATTATTTTGCACAGCACAGTCCAGATTTTGCAGTATCAAAAGCTCATAATGAAACAGAGCCAATGCACCACCAGGAAACAGAAAGAGCAAGAGAAGAAACAGATTTGTTTCATTTTGTACACATATTCCTTAGAAATCAGTGACAAGGGTAAAGAAAATCCAGAACTCTTATCAAGCTTTACTAAAAAATGTTTGTATAAAATGCATCTCATATTTGTGTTTTCCACAGACTGTTGAAGTCTCAGTAGTAACTGTTGCCAAAACCTTAATTTCAGTCAGTTTTACTCCACTTGACTTGTTCCTAAAAGTATTTTGCAAAGAACAGATTTAGAAGATAGTCAACAGTCTGACTTTGAAAGTAGCAAGAATTATTAGCAAAGCAGCATCTTTTAACAGTGTTATCTGAGGTGGTATTTTCTTCTCTTTAGAGATAAGATTAATATCCTTGTTATAATTTATTAATAGTGAATACTGGGAGCATGTGTGGATGTTGTGTACATGTGTATACAGGTCTATAAAAGCAAATAATTTTGCATGCAAAATGCCTTCTACAAGGCTTACAGAAACAAAATACAATTCAGACATTCTTCACATTGTAAAAGATCTACCATTTCATAGCTGTATACAATTGTACACTTTTGTAAGGATATTTGGGTAAAAGAGGATTTGTCCATTTGATAGCTCCTAAGTATAAGAAAAAAACCCTCCAAGAGTCACAAAAAAGATTACATACGTAACTTCCATGTGAAACACTTCTTAGCTTCCAGTGCTGAGGATTTTAACACTTAGAATTTCTGGTTGCATAATCTGCAAAAAAATGATTTTACAGAAGATTTGGAGTGATCAGACCCTTATCTTTCTGTTTATGAAATTCAAAATGCACAGTTTTCTCCCAGCTGGAGGACCCTTCTCACAGCTGTGGAATGGAAATGTCATCTTTGCACGATTTCTCTCAACTTCTTGGAATTTGTTTATTTTATGCGTGTATATCATAAATGTAGTACATGTTCCTTTTCTGTCCCTCAATCTTCCCTAGAATACCACATGGCTACCACTAAATTAAAAGAAGCTTTCTTCAGTTTAAAGTGAAGTAAAACCAGAGAGACGTGCTCAGGAGTAATAAGGAAAACATGGAGATTGAAAAGTATTTAACATTACTTACTGCCATGTTTGAAAATGTCAAAGACCACTTGCAGATGGAGGGTTTTTTTGTCTTTAAAGACTTTATTGTCCACAGGAAAGACATGAAATATTTCCATGAACATGTCAAGGGACAAGAGGATGGTCATTAATACCAGTGTACAGAATGGGAAGGAAAGAAGGCAGAGGCAGGAATGCTTGTAATGTGGCAGTGCAAACATGACCTGGAGCACAGAGCACTCTTGCCCAACAGTAACAGTGACTACTGCAGAAACTGGGCTCGTGAGTTAACTCCTTTTCTGCCATGTTGGTCTCTTCCGTTTTAGACACCTTTTACCTCTCCCTAACTGGAAGAAACCAGAGTGTCAGCAGTGAACACACAGACTGAGGTATCACAACTGCAGGGAAAGAAATAAATGCTAAACAGCTGGCCAGCTAGCCAGCACAGTGAAGGTACACGTGCTCCCACATCTTTTACAGTATTTTCTTAAATACTAAAGATTTTAAAGAAACAAAGACATTTACCAACACTTTCTTACATGATATCAAAGTACCAAAGGAAGGCACAGTCAAGTAGAGCTTAGTTTTTATTTCTAAACATTGATTACACTTCAGATACGTGATCTCCAGGGAAGTTACGCAGCCTAAGAACCACTCCAAAACATCTTCAATATGTTCTGGCCTGTATGTGAAACAGAAGTTTACAAAAACAAGACAAGTCTTTCATCTAAATAACAGCAGATCCTTCATCCAAGAGATCTGTTTGATAGATACACTAAAATACAGAACAGCATTAGCGGAAGACTAACAATCTGGTAATGCTATCAAAAAGGCCAAGAAAGGGCGGGTAAGCAGTTTTACTCACATTGTGTTGATTTTTGCCCTCTCTTAAAGACTAGAAAACAGTGAGATTATAATTTCAAGCTCTAATGAGAGAACTCTGATTTTAAGACATTGGCAATCAGCCGCTTTGGTGTGTAGTAGCTTTTACTATCAGATAGGTATTTCTTGTCTAGACACTTGTAGATGGGTTACACTTGTGCTTTCATTAGCATGATTTCCCAGTGCCTGCCAGTAGTACCCCGGAAGACATAAGTGGCATCTGCCATGTGGGTTTTCTTTCTTATCATCTTCCCAAAGTGGAAATTTTTCATGAAGTAAGATTGTTCTATCTGGTAGATTTTACTTCATCATGTGTACATTCTGCAATGTGCTTGTGTTAAATCCTGCAAGGTCAAAGAAATGATGGCTCCTAGTTCTTGTGGGAGTTCTTTTCACTGTCTGGCACCAGAGATACAACTCTCTTGTCTTTTGCAAAGACCCTTGGGGTAAAAAGTCATATTACAGTTGAGGGTCTGCCAACAACTTGAATGAAATAATACCTGGTTAGTAAGACCCAGCAATTTTTAATTTACTGATTTAATTCATTCTTGTTCTTCAGCTAATGATCAACTATTTCTTTCTTTTTAAAAAACAAAACAAAACAAGAAAACAAAAAAACAGAAGAGATTTTATGAGGATTTTCTCCTTTTGATCAAAGCGTCTGAATGACTGGATACACAGTGATGTGCTGAGGTTTTACAACTGTTCAGGGCTGTCCTGCAGAGCTACTGGTCTGCCAGCTCACAGTACTTTGTTGTTGTTTTACAATTTGACATTCATTTTGGCTCCCTCTCCACTCTTTTCCAGGAGAAAAATACACCTCCTAAACTGAAAAGGCTGAAAGGACTAGGGAAGGAAAGAGTTTCAAGGTTCTAAAAAGATAAAGCTGAACATAGGAAGAAAAAAGATAACTGAATAATACAATCATATTGGTCCCGCTTTTTGCAACTCTTTTTAACCTGAGCATTAGCTTAATTCTACCAGCTTATTTGTGGTTCTACTTGAATAAAGTAGAAGATCCACTTTCAGCATGAAGTATTTACTGCAATCAGTAAAGACGGATATCATATGCTATTAAGACAAATGTATAGTTATGTTGCAGAATTAATGAATCACGAAACTCAGGGTGTTGTTATTTGATCCAAAGTATTGCAACTGCATAGAAATTTTGGGATAGAGCATTAGAGTTACCTTTCCGCTAATGAAAGCTGAGCAATTTCCTAACAAAACAGGAAAGAAAAAGCATTAATGAGAAAATGTAAGTTAATCTAAGAGAGTTGCAATACATAGCAAAGTAGCAAAATATAAGCAGACAGTGCACATCAAAAAGTTTACCAAAAATTAAATTCCAGTCCCTTGAATGCAGGCAGCACACTGGGGTAGGGAGCATTTATCTAAATGAAGACATGCTCCTGTATCCTGTATCACCCCTGCTTCCTTCCTTACTTCTTATCTTGCAATCAGGTTGAGTAAGAAGGCTGAACACTCTGCTGTCTTCAGTGCAAGCCCTGTTTGGAAAGAACCTCCACAGTAAAAACACAGGTGGTTCACATCTAATATGCTATACACATACCCCTCACCCTGTATATGAAGAATAAGGCAGAAGCATCAGATTTAGCACGAGCAGAGTGAGACACTGTGATTCACTTTATTATGCATGTCATATAGAATTATCATAACAGGTATCTAATCAAAACTGTGAATCACCTAGAATCATAGAATCATTATGGTTGGAAGGGACCTCCAGGGTCATCAAGTCCAACCTTTACCCTATCATATTCCTAACCATTAGACCTAGATAGACTCTAGAAGTTTTTGCTTCTATACTGAAGGAAGGAATTATGCATTTCCTACATCTTTGAAAATATAATTTTGAACAGTGATACAGAAGTATATCACAATCACATACAAAATTGTTTTAAAAGTCTTCTTTTCTTCCAAGTATTTCAGTGATTTATTAATCACAATTTAGACTTTGGGATATGTAATTTTGGATTAATACCAATATTTTACTACCACTGTCTGTTAACAGTTTTGATGTAGGACACTTTAATGTAAGAGCTAGGGAAAATGAAGTAATAAAGGCTTCATTTTTCTAGGAATTTAGACTAGATACCTGTTATTCATATATGCATATATAAAACAGTAGTCATAGTATTGCTATAGTTGAAGTCGAACCAAGATCAGACAGCTATCTTAATTTCAGTTACAGGCAAGAAGTGATACTCCTGTCAAAATCTCAAGCCATGTTATAGCCAAAATATATAGGCACATTATGAGTTTTCTCAGAAGGGGAAAGTAGTTGGTTAGAGGCCTTTTCTGGCTCATGTTCTAGGTATATAAGAGAGGAGGAAGACAAACATAAGAGACATGAAAGAAACAAGATCCCAAATTAATCCCCAAACCACAGTAGGTATTTTTACACTGTGTTTTGACAGATGTCCAGATAGTGAACATGGAAACATGGCTCCAGGTATTGCTTCCGTAGCAAAATGAGACATCATGTCTCAAGCATAGCTAGTGGCTCTGTATACTGTTGACATGCTATTAGCTCAGCATTAGTCAGTTTGGGTGCTCTCGGGCACACCTGCATACCGTATCTGTAGGCTGCCTGCAAGCACTTCTGCAATCATTATACCTGCTGCCTAGGGGTTGTTTGTGTAGACTGGAGGCAAGCAGAGCTGGAAATATGCCACGCTTCTGGCTTCTTGCAGACTCCTCTTTAAGACTGGTATTGACAAAGCCAGAGACTCTGGTAACATGATCCTGAAAATAACCCTCAAAACTCCCCTAGAGAAGGTATTTGTGTTGAGTGCTGATTGCTAGAGTTTTGGTTTAAATAATAAGAGATTTTTAAAGGTAAAATTAGATGGACAAAATAATCTGAAATGAAAGCAAATTCTCTTTTAAGGCAAATTAATCTGAGGCTGGGGAAAAAAAGATGTGTAAATACCATATTTGTAAATACCAATAAATGTGTAAATACCTTATTTGTTATACCAAATAAGAGTGGCAGATATTTTGAGACATAATAAACACTTCTTGCCATCTCTCAAAAGCAGTGAGTAGTAATAATGTTTAACTGTGATACATAAATGCTATACCCATCTTATAATATTCATACTGTGCAAATCTTTCCACAATTCTGCAAGAAAAAGAGAGCTACATGCTCAGCAGAGCTATGCAGCTTTAGAGCTACTCAGAGGCTACGACCAGGCACACAAGACATCTCTTGCCTTTCTCCAGCTCTGCTTCTGCTTGTGGGGTAGCAGAAGACAAAAGGGACAGCATTTTCTGTCTTGTGATTTTAAGGCATGTAATTAACCTGCCTCTATTTACTGGATACACAAGTTCTCCCATGAGAGTGAACTGTGCTCCTTTGAGGAGTGTAACAGATAAACAAAATGGACTGGCTGTTTAATCAAGTAATTGCCCTAACTATGCCCTCCTAGGCACAAACATTGGTGGGTTTGAGAGAGAGCTTGAATGTTGTTGACTTTTGGTCATGTTACAAAGGCCATTTATTTACTCAGATTTCTTCTCAGAGAAGAGCTGAAGGTGCAGAGTTATTTCCTCTGATCATAGAGCAGAGTTTTTGACATTCTGGATAATTTGATTATATTTTACTACTCTGTAGCTTTTCTTTTCGTAGTTTACTTATAAAAATAGTATCTTTTAAGATCTATTCCAACTCACTAATCAATTAAAAGAAATTAAAGAAATGTGATTAAAATTAATTATTTAAATAAATTCCTTTAATACATTCAAGAAAATTTTTTTGGCTCTACATATTTAGACTATAAACAAAATTCCAAAGAAAAACTAAGTATTAATTCAATGAGTTGTCTAATTTCAGATTGGTATGGTGTATGACTGGCCATATTTACAGGGAATTCACTGAGCCAACATAAACCCATGGCTGTTGTATTTAAAATTGTGTTCATGGCTGATGTGTATTCAGAAGGAGAACTGGAATATTATCAGGAGTATAAAAAAGATTACTTGCTAAAAAAATATGCATTTAATTAGAAAATTATTATCATGCTATCTTAAATGAAAGAACTTTCTCTCCAAGCTTTATTCTTCCTTGGCAAATTTTGTTAACAGCTACAATCATAAAATAAACAGTCCTCAGCAATTATCTGTCTATAACACTGCCCCAGCAGAAATGTAAACCCAGAGAAACTTATATTTCACAGCAGCAGGATAAACATCACACTCCTATATCACCCTTCTTTCAAGTACACTTTGGCCTGCGGAGGTCTGAAGATTGAAACTAGTTTTTTTACGGCATTAAACTGGAAACTAGCAGACAGGCTCTTAAAAGACAAATTGACACAGTTAATGAGTGAAGAGTCAGCCTAACAAGATGGCCACCAGACTTTGCCCCCACAGAAACTGCTGTTCCATGTACTTCCCACTACCCGTGTCCTGCAATAGGCTGCTGATGCAGTGTCTACCTCTGGAAGAAAGGAGGTACAATGTCCCATAGTGCAAAGCTTATTAAACCCCTCACACTGCTAATATCTTTCTAGTACACCTTTGATTTCACTTGCTTTCTGTACCTACAATAAATAGCTCATAATCATCTAGTAATTAACATTCATACACACTGACCCTTCTCCAGCTCATGAAAAAAGTCAGGTACTCCTTTAGATAAGAGCAATGAGATGAACAGCAATGTTATTTCCAAAGATGCTTCTCCTCAGATAATCATTGTTGTTTTCCTCTTATTTGGCTGGACTATGTCACATCTACTCTTCCTCTATCATGATTTAAAGTGCCTGATCTTAGTGGAACTGTTCACATGATTAAAGTGGGCAACTGCTGAATATCTGGGGGAAATGGGCTTTATATGTCAGTAAGACCTGGACCTACAGCGCTACCAGCTCCTTGTCACATTTTAATCATTTAATTACTAAGTGCTGAAATGCAGTACCAATGTGTTACCCTGTCATCAGTCTTACTTCATTAGGACTGGGTCCATGTTCATTTTTAATCACCATGGTAGTGTTTTCCAATGTATAGCTGATTGTCTCTCATCTAACAGACTATTCCATATGATTTAGGGCTGCATGATAAATCTGCCTTCCTGGTAAATGGCTGAGCTAATGGTTCATCCAACCAGCTGAACACAGATGCAGCTAGAGGCCAGAGCCAGGAAAGTGTGGTGGGTGGGTTGTTTTTTTTTTATAATGTGGTAATTTATTAATGATCACTGCTCACAGTCAGGACTTGCATAACTCACCAAGGAATCCTGAAGTATTATTCACAAGCATATAAGAAGAAGGACATAAATATATATTGTTCTTAAATCCAGACTTAGAATAACTGTGCTAATCACAATAGAGTGTCCCAAAACTTGATCTCATCAACATTTTTGTCAGATAATGTGATACAAATAAAACAATGCAAACCAGCTGCTTGTCATTGTTTGCAGACAGTTTAAAAGAAATTCAAAAAATTGAATTAAATCTTCCTGTAGCTCTTACAAATTGAGATTTTTCCTGTGCATACTCACACAGAGTAGTGGTCTGTATTAGAGGGTCTGTCACCAGCCTAAGGATTAAGTTGTGGTCCTTCTGCTTATCCTTGGTGGCTGTCCAACAGGGAATAAGTTCATAATTTGCACTGCACATTTGCTAAAATTTTATGGATGAAATCCAGTGGCTCGCCTGACATTTCCTCTTTTACTAAAACAAGCTGTAATGGCCAAGGTTATGCATAAACTGTTAATGAGGTCATGTAATTGTTGCTCTGTTACACTCAGATGTTACAGGAACCACAGTTCATTCTGTCCTTTTTGTAATGCATTTTGTGATAGTTTAACGGTGAAGGCTCTACGTCTGACCAAATTTTACACAGACACAAAAGAGTAATAAAAAAATATAAACCTTATTTGTAGTAGAAAAACAAAGTACACTGTCCTTTGTGTATAGTATCTGTTCCTTCTTTCAAGGAGACCTCATGTCTAAATGATATATATTTCATCATCCCTATTTTTCTTATTTTGTTTATATTTATCTTTATTTCAGTACTTGCTGACTGCTCCATTCTAGAAACTCTTAAATGAAAATATTGAATCTAAATATCACATGAAAGTCTTCATGAGATACCTGTATTTGTGTTGCTAGGGGAGTGCTAAAAAAGTGGATAATTAGGGTTGCTTATAACAAGCTCCAGTTCAGAGGATCAGAGGAGGTAAAAGGATTTATTTTATTTTTTTCCAGATGGGAGATTGTTAACCACTTGAACAAACCTACTGCCTTGTTCAACAACTTGGCACAAACTTCAAGGGACTATTCCAGCTGCATCTGATCAATTCTTACCATGAAGAGTGGAGAGAAGTAGACTTTCTGGGATTATGGGTGTCTGTCTTCTTTCATTCCTACTGGACTACACAGACTGCTCTTCATACTGGCTAGCTTTCAAGCATGGAGAAAGAAAGTGTGCATTAATTGATGGGTGAAATGCACTTTATTGGACTTAAGTGTTTTTGTTATATAAGCAGAACAAAAAGATCTAGCAAGGAAAATAAGCAAATACCGTGTTTTCTTAAATTATCTTGACATGAGAATTTAGTGTAACCAAGAGAAGCTTTGTTTACTACCTTTTACAAACACATTCCTTTGAAGTCAGCAAAACTGAAGGAATTTGATTTGTGTCCAGTATTCCCAGGGTAATATGCCCAGTTGCAACAATCTTTTTTACAAAATTTCTTTTAACACACAGTAATGAGTCACATTAGTTGCTCTCATTTATGTTTTATGATGACATTTCAGAAGTCACGTTGTACCGAGTTACATACTTAGACTCATGACTATGTAGGGGCAGTGCAAATTGGCACCACCACTATGTCTGCCAGGAAAAGGCACATTTGCATGACATATATAAATTTATTTACAGTCAACAAATCAATTCATTATGAGAGGTGTCCACCAACTGAGCACGATACTCAAAAAATACCTTTACATAATGAAAAGAAAACTGTATCAGGCAGAGTTCATTTGCATAGGAGATAGGGTTAAGAAACACATTATTGTCTCAATTAAATCCATTTGCAGAACTGGAGGTTTAGGCTGTCCTGAAGGCAAATACGGAAATTCAGCTTAATTCTGACAGCCTCTGGGGCAACACTGAAGCCAAATAAGTGAAAAGGATGTCTGATGATGTCTGGATATTTCAGACATAAGTCTTCTCCACTGTCTCTAGTTCAATAATTGCTCAGTTCCCTATGTCTCCCACAGCACCAACCTCTTCTCACAATATTCTTGGTTTTTCTTTAGAGGCCCATATGTACTGCCTTCAGTGTACATGTCTTCCCTGTGCAAGATGCCCACTGGGTTTACCATGCTCTATTAGACCATAGTTTTGTTTCTCCTGACATTAGTTTCATTATGTTGGCAGCATTATGAATGGTACAATGTCAAAATGTAGGGTTTTTCCATCGATTTGAATTACCTCAGATTCATAGCTTAAAGAGCAGTGAGAAGAGATATGGAGATTTAATTAAGGAGTGTAGAGAAAAGAAGGCAAGCACTAGACAAGATTAAGATTTTATTAGTACTGTTTATTACTAGGTTTGAGAGTCCAACCTAAGCCTAGCTTAGGTCATTCAGGGAGTTCATTCATTAAGTTCACTGGCTTAGGATCTGACTTTAAAAACATAATCTTATTTTTCACTCTACTAGCCTATCAAATTGAAACAGTTCAAAAAACAAATCAGCTGTGAGTGTAAATGAGGCATTGGTTCAGAGACACATGAACCTAAAATCTAAGAAAGTCTAAACATTTTGTGCTAGCAGAAGTTTCAAGTTTACCTTTAGAGCTTGGCCAACATTCTTAAATGTTGAGATTTATGATATGACAAAATGTTATGTGGGTCCAACATTTGAGGTGCCACAGATATCAGTAAAAGATCTAACACGTTCTCTCTGTTAGCTTATTGCCATTTAAAACTACCGTGCAATACTTACACCAAAATCTGAAAGTAGTGTTACTGTAGTAGTGCTATAATATTTACTGTAGAAAGGGAGACAATGAACTACAATTAATTCACTATGTCTAAGGTTACTTCATGACAACAAAATCCTACTGCTAAAGATAGCACTAAAAGTTTCCTTTTCATCAAGTTCCCAGACAAATATGATTCATCCAATAGGCATGTTCCCAATGCACTAATTTGTTTCAGATGTATTTGTGACTTTGGGGTAAGAACCAGTTTCCAGAGGGTGTCCTACATTCTTCAAGAAAACAGCCTGGACAATCAAGTTCTGTCTTAAGAGCTTTGAGACTGGCTTTGATATGCTGCTAATGTGAGGGAATCCTGGTGTTTATGGTGCAATACCAAGAATCAAAAGTTTCCGAATCACTGATTTATGGCTGCTCACATCTGAGTCACTGACAGTTAAAGGAAATAATTACATCTAGCTTAACTGGAAAAGATGATCATTCTTGTTTTGATATTACTAGTCTTGGTTTTAGTTGTATAGTTGCTATTTACATTATGTAATTTTTGTGTTTCTGTTCTGGATAAGCATACTTTCTGCCTGACAAAACCAGAATGTTTTGTTTCTGAGAGAAGTATTGAGGATAAAAATTGAAACTGAAGGCAAGTCCTAAAAGAAAATGAATTTATGCTCAAAAAACTGAAGTAAATGATTTAAGAAATTACAACAGAAACCAGTGAGATCAGACTCAGTGATTAAATTTATATTTCTTCACTGCAGAAAAACCAGTACTGGCATAATTTCATGAAACATTTCAGGTTGAGCTATTTTTTGATTTTTAAAAATAAAATAATAAGAAAATAATTTTGGCATAAATTTTGGTCCAGTTCTACCAGGAATCTTCTTCTGAATCAGCACAAATTAAGTCTTCAAGACCAGGAACTCATTATCCCAAAAGATCAGTTTGAGGGAAAAAGTTAATCTTTGCAAGTGGGTCCTAGATAACTTAAACTTATGAAAAGACACTCCAGGTGTGCCTAGTCATATGCTGAAAGACAATATGGATCAGCTGATGTGAGGGTTTTTACTCTATTTTACTTAGCAGTAGAAGGTAGGCAAATCTTAGGAACATCACAGCTTGATGTAAAATGCTGGCATGCAATTTCTGATAATATGAAACATAACTCAGATCAAGGGGGACTGAATCCAAGAAGGCACCAACATTGTGAAACTTATTCATAATTGCAAATATGTATCCTCACCAAATGACTGGGTATATAGCCCTTTGCCAAACTCTAAAATACTTGAGTGTATTTTAGGGCAAGCTTGCTTAGTTCTAAAATCACATGAAGGCAATCTGGATTAATGACCCTTGGGTCAAATTTAAAACACACTAATGAAATCATGCATGGAGTCCTGTACTATACTATCCCCATTCTCTGGATAATGCAAGATCTCAGATTCTGAGCCTCTGAATTTGGCACTTTTCATGAGATGTATATTGACTTTAAAAAGAAAAAAGTAATAGAAACTTTCAGGCAACAAAAATAATTGCCGTTCAAGCAAGAATTTTAGTCAGTTATTCCTTGAATAACACGTCCCTAATCATTTAATTTTTGGCTTTAAACCATATAGGTATTTTGTGAAAAGTTAGAGTTCTTATGCAGTGGGACAATTTCAAATTAACCTCTTTCCTCAGTTAAAACTAAAAAAAAATATCTTGGCACAAAAATAAAAATTGTTGATGCTTACAGAAAAAAAAAAGTGAGTAGTTATTTGAAGTAATGAGTAATTTCTTATGTGTAAAAGGATTAAATGGCATTTGCAATAATTTTCTCTGTTTTACTTTCCAGTAGAGCCAATGCGGGTGTTTCAGACGTTCAGTGCAGTTCTCTGGAGAAGTGAGCTCTTACATCTTCTCCAAAGTCATCCATCACTAACCTTAAACATTTCCTAGAGAACTTAGCATTGTATCAGTTATAATGTCCCACTTAGAAAAGCCAGGAACATTTAAGATCTGATCAGCATAAGAGAAATACAGGAAGCATGAGTGATCTGAGACTTCCAGATGCTACCAGATTGTAAATGACAAAAAGCACAATTTGGAGGAAACCACAGGTAGATTGTCTTTACCTGTCCCTTTGTTGGAAACAATGACTTCCCTTCCTCCTAGACACTTATCATCTAAATTATGTTCTTTGAGGACTGGCATTTCCTGTGCCTTTGCAAAACAGCTGTTAAAAAATATTTCAATTCCTTGTATTATTTTCCCAATCCAACTTAGTATGACTGATATGACAGGAGCATATTGTAACCAACTAGTTATTTTTATCATCTTTAAGTTATGTAGTGATACAAGTTAAAGACTCCAATAAACCTCAAGTTAAAAATGTCAATAAACTACCTGCATTCCTGTAGTATCGAATTCCAACACACTCCAACCTGCCAAGGAAACACTCACCTGCAGCCTAAAACAGAAGCTTTTGCAGTCCTCTTTTTGGTTTATTATTATTATTATTATTATTATTATTATTATTTAATTTAACTATGTTTTGGTTAGCTAATGTAACCTGATTCTTCTTCAATCTTCATGTCTTCCAGGAAACTTGGAAATAACAGCTGTAAATCCTAAAGGAATAAATGAGTCCTAGTAGTCTCTTGGTATTCTTTATCTCCAAGAGGAGAGAAGTGAATCTGGTGTTACAACACTGCAGAATTCTCCTGTGAGGTATTAGATACCCAAATCCAATAAGCTGCATAGTTCTGTTGCTAACAGGATTCTCCCTTCTGCTTCTCCGAGTCTTCTTCAAAGCATATAGTGTATTGTCCAAAATGACACTTGGATTCTGGTGCCTTAACTCCCAAGAATCCTGTTTTAAGCAATTTGATTTTTTCTGGATACTTGGCCATTTTCACATTTTTCAGTGTAGGTACAAAGATATTTGAGAACACAACCCTGCTAGATGACAGTCACTTTCATGAACATAAAATTGGTATTTAAAAAGACTGGGTAATTTTGATGACTAACTTTAACTGGATATATTTTAGAAGTTTCTTTGGAGAGATGGATCTTGATAAATGCTACTTTCTTTTTCTTGTGTGCTTTCCTTTGTGGGTGTTTTACTTTTTTTTTCATTGCTTTATAACCTTTGGTTCTTTAACCTTGGATTTACACCTCCAGTTAATATTTTACATTTTTCTTTTCTTCCCAATCATAACTAATAGCTGCAGCAAGCATAAGAAAAGAAAAAAAAAAAGGAAATGGTAATTCATTTCTATATAAACAGTAGATATGTTAATTAATATTTCCCCCTGAGGGAAAGATGTATTTTCACAACCACCTGAACAGCATTCTGTGGCCAGCTCGCATTTCCAAGGTTCAGTAGATCCAGCTTTCATGGGATAATGCAGAAGGTATTTCAGAAAAGCTTAAATTATGCTTTTACAACTCATTTATAATTTATGTTTTTCTGATTATGGACGTTTGTTTACTACCATGTAGCATGAACAGAAAAAGGAATGAAACTTTATGAGAACAACTTATTCTCTGAATAGTAAACTGATGAACTTTCTGTACTTACTACATATCATTCAGAAAGTCCTCCTCTTGCAGAGAGGGGATTACTGATACTCTTTTATTGCTGTGTCACTGATATCTAACAGAATGGAGCTGTACAAAGTGATGCTATGCAGTGAGACACGAGGACCTATTAAATGACTATGTATGAGAAATGGGAAATAATTTAACTTCATAAATAGGTAAGATTTTGTGCCCTGACTGGAACACTTTCTGAGGCTTACTTTCTTGGGTTCTACTCATTGTTGCATCTAGCTATCAGCTGAAAGAACCCTTGATAAATATCACTGCAAAACACTATTCTCTTAATATTTTCCATTCAGTTCGAAAATTTGTATTCGTCTTTTATGGTCTAACTTTACAAAAAAGTTCTTAAGGTTCAGATGCTAATTTTCAGGTAATAAACATAATTCTTAGTGTTCAAGAAGCTAAGCAGAGGTCAATAGTACTGTGCAATTAGTTATAGAGTATAAGTAATAAGTAAGAATTCAAAGTTGGAAGTTGCGAGCAGTTTCCTAAGGGTAATTTGTGGGCATAATTGTATTTATCTGTGATTAGCTTGTGCTTGTGTGACTCTCCACAGTTCACAGAGTTGTACACACACACAAAACTCTCCATACATAGTAGAGACCTGCTGCTCTTTTTTATCTCACTCCATCTGTTATTTCTCACCTGAAGAGGAAAGGTTAGGAATAGCACTTTCTTTTCATCCTGGTCGTTTGTAGAGAACCCAAGATAGTTTTAATGTCTTCTTTGGACTTTAGCAAAAAACAATAGTTAAAAGCACATCCCCCTGCAACTTAATTAATAAGACATTTAATTTGTTTTATTTGGCAACCAGTTGACATTCCGAGCTTGCACGAAAAGTTGCTCACTGCAGCTGAGTGGGTGAGCAAGTAAAAGAGCAGGAAATTTTTTGTTTTTTAAATATGGGATGAAATACAGTTCAAACAATGTTTAGTACAGTATTAATCCTTTAGACTGAGGCACACCAGAAATGGTTCTTTTGAGCTGTGAAGGAAGGAGGAGGAATCCAGAAGCAGCCAGCTAGGAGCAAAGTTGTTACCTGTGGGCAGTAGAAAGAATGTAAAGAAGACAGGTACATTTAACAGATAACAGAATTATTTGAATGAAATAACAGCTGGCCAGAACAGCCATCAGGAAAACTGTTCCCATATCACATAACTGTCCATCCCTTTCCCAGCACAAGGCAAAAATGGGTTGATTAGGTTCCAGAAAAAAATTAGAAGTCTTTTCTGAATTACAAAACCTAATTCATCTTCCTGGGGGGCACAACACAAGCAAGGTTATGCAGTGGTCCATTGCGTAAGACCCTTGTTTCTGTCTGTAGCTAACATAAAATGCCGTCTGTAATAAAGGACCTTGTGGTAGATAAACAGCTACCAAATAACATAGCTTTAGGAAAAATTTCTTTCTGTAGACATTCAGCTAAATTTAGTGGCTGTTTTCAAGCAGAGGTGTTTTTTCTTAGTGCATAAACTTATTTTTTCCACTTCTTTTGCATGTAAGTCAGAAAGCCCTTCAGCCATACTTCTCTTTTTAATTTTCCCAAATTTTTTAACTTAGTGGTTCTTTGTACTGACATGCTCTAGTGGCTGACAATTTGACTTGTAGAAATATAATTGGTTTTATTGGTTTTTACTTTTTTTAATTTACTTTCAAAGTATGCCCTCTTCTTCCATGGAAATGGGAACTCTTTTGGCTTTATCTGCTTCTATTTAGCCATTCATTATTTTGAATTTCTCCACCTGAACCTCTCCTGTTTCTTTCCTTCCTAAAGAAAGAAATCCCAGGCTGTTTCAATCATTCTTCATACAGAAGTTTTTCTGCACTTCCAACACCTCTTATCAGGCACCTCTATTAATAGAGAATTAGGGAACTGGAAATTTAAGCTAGAACTAAACTTTGTACATTCTTGTAAACTGAGGCAAAAAGAATCCCAGCTTGCTCAAATATTTACTTACAAATCTGTGTGCAGATTTTGTTGTTTGCTCACTCTTTTATTTCCTACTTTGCCTTTATGCTTCTGTATTTGACAGTCTCTGCCCTGGAGTCAAATCTCATTCTCATGCACAGTCCACATTTGGGCAGATGTTATCAGGGTAAAACTAATCTCAAAGGATGAATTTTCTCTTCTGTTTTCTATTTCATAACTGCCATAGCATCATCAGTGTCTGATAGGTAACATCGGTGTTTTGTTGCTTTCTACACCAAAGATTAGCTGAGAGTTCTGTACAGTCATTGCTGCTCATCTCCTGCCCCTACCAGCCCTGTGCTCATCAGGGAATGTAGTCAGTAGATAACTGCTGGACCACTGCATTTCCAGCTGGGAGGTGTATGGTCTGCTAACCTTGGGAGGTTTCCATGTCCTATCCTACTTCATTTTTCTGTCATTTTACTGGTATTAGTGTTGCTCATGAATACATTTAAATAAATGTTGTTACAATCAGGTTTTAATATGTCACAGACTGTTTATTTTATCAAGATCATACAAGATCATCAGAAGAAATTAAGTCACAGAAGTTAGACATAATCTCAGTACACAATCCAAAATGGAAGTCCTAAGGGAGTCCAGGGGAGTTTACAAAACAAAATGGAGGTTACAAGTTAATACAATATAATCCACACTGTTGCAATGAAAAATCTATTTCCTCAGTTCCTCGAGGACTGATTCTAAGTTTTTTGAAAATAGTACTACACAGATTTTCTTTTGATCTACTGTCTCATGGATCCAGGCAGCAATGCTAATGGAACACCACCCAGAAAATCTCCACACAGCAAGTTTATAAGAAGTACAGTGCTAGCAATTTTCTTCAACATGAGTGACAGGGACAGCATTCTTGCAGCAAAGAAGAGGTGGACATGTTCCATGGCATGGCCAAGATTTTATTTTTTCCCTAATGTCTGCCAAATCATTCAAAACAAAAGGAGGCAGCTGGCAGGACTTCAGAAGGAGTTTTGTGGATGAAGTAACTCAAGCTGTGCTATTTTACCTAGCTAAGCTCTTGGAGACCAACAATGATAAAACACAGCTTTTTGGTCAGCCAGGAGACTCTGCAAAACTACAGATGGAAAATTGCCTGGTTACTGCAATGTAACAAGGTATTCAAAGATGATAAAGAAGTACATTGTCCTTTACTATCGGATGTGCATTTCTTGAAAAGATAAAATAAAAGTGTGCTTAGTGTAGAGGATGACCAGAGGGCTACCTGATTGTTGATTGACAGAGCAGCCCTCCTGGTCATCACACTCAGGTGCTAATTGTTTGATAATAATAAAGCTAATTGCCTAACAAGGGGGTGGACCTTAAAAGGCAGGGCTCGAGGCACTAGGGTACCTTCAGTGCCTGAGCACCAGGGGAAGGAGCAGGATGTGCTCTGTGAGTTGGATGTTGAGATACTACTCAACCTATGATACCAGCAAGAACATTGAGTGCTGGGAAAGGAGGGCGGCTCTGTGCTCTCTGCGCACCCAGCACTCTGGGGCAGCTTGCTGCCAGCTTGAGATTTCATCGCCTAGCTTCGCCTGGATCCCGGACACATCGCCTTGCCTGGATCCCCAACAGCTTAGATATGAGAAGAAATACCCTAGGGCAAAGCAAAAGAATACATACTCTACATGGATATTTCCTTGGTATAAAGGCTTGTTATGAATCTCTGGTGCATTTTATTCAGCCTACAGTTATTCCTAAGTATTGAAATGGCTAGCTTAAAAAAGCAGGTATCTACATAGTCAAGAGCAGAACTGGACAGTTTCTTTTTCTCTGTGTAAAATTTTGACACTTGATTGTTGAGCATTTCATAAGTTGAATAAAAAAGGCATCTCTGACTGTTTTGAGGCAAAACTTAAGTAGTCACTAATGGATTAAACTCACTCCCAGGGAGGTATGATGGTAAACTACCAACTGGATCTGGTAGCATTTAGCCATATTCTATAGCCATGTAAAAGGAGAAAAGTCATTAAGACTAAAAAAAATAGGTGAACTCTACATGCCTATGGTAATTTGTCAACATGGCCTGTTGTTTGTAGCCATATCTCAGGACAGGTAGGGATTTAGAGGGAAGAGCCTAAAGGGGATAGTATTCCAGCTTCAGCAATGGCATAAGATAGGACATGGAACAGCTATTAACAAAAGTAACAGGTCCAGGTGCCAGGGCACAGAAGTACTCAGGCCACATCAAGCAGACTGCTAAAATCAAGTAGAAACTTACAGTTGATTGACAAGTAGAGAGAACTAATAAAATAAATTAAAGGAAAATGTTTTGGAGCAGCAAGCAACAGGGAAGTGATAGCATTATCTTCTGAGTGTCTTAAAACAACTGAACTAAAGCTCCAAGGCCAGAGAAACTACAGCTTCAGCAATGCAAAAAGCCTATGCATGCACAGAGGTATAACCAAGCACACGCACACACAGAGGCAAATGTGCACATGCATTGCTTTTTTTTCCTTATTGTCATGCGTGGCCATTCGAATAACGTTGCAGATTAATGAAGAGGTAATTAAAAGGGTCCTGTTACAAAGTCTGGAAACTCAGCCATCTATAGTTGATTTCTACTAGATGATATTTCTGTGGAAGAACAACAAGGTGAAGCTACAAAATCAGTTAGTCTTATTTATAAATTCTGCTGTGTCATATCTGTAATTTGCAAAATTGACCCAGAAGAGCATTATCATGAAGTAACAGATCATTTTCCCATAATAAATTAGTGCAGACTCACTCAGCACCAAACATATTTCAAACTTTGTTTCGTTTTCATGAAGAATTTTGTCTTTCATTATGTTATACCTACGTACCATAAATCCACTTGGAAAAAACATATTCAGTATTTCCACCAGCTTTTTTTCCTGTCAGATACTCCATAATTACAGTTGAAAGTTAGAAAAAAATGAAACTCTTTTTATTCCCCTGAACCCCATTTTATGGCAGGCAGGTAGGGAAAACAAGCTGAAGAGCGGCCTCTTGGCCAGCAGGCTGGGGAGGCTTTCATATATTTCCCATGTCTCTTAGGGATAAAATATGAAGGGATCATAAAATTCTGTCTTAAATTTGTGTCCACGCACACTGTGCTCTGTCATATTCAGCAGATTGCCCACAGTGTATAAGTAAATTCTTTAGATTTAGTAATAAATAGTTACATTTTGACTGGTTCCTCTAAAAAAAAAAAATAAAGGCATGGTGAAAAATAACCAAGCAGTGCTTTTTACTTGATAACCTTGCTTATAGGCTCTTTTAGCACCACATAAATCTGGCGATTGCATAGTATTATTTGGCAGCATGAGTGTTAGAAGATGGCCATGCTGGTACTGAAAAATGAAGTCTTAAGAAAGATTTTATAAGATTTATGGAAGGAAAGGCTGCCACAGGCAGAGAACTCTACGTGTCCTTCGACTTGTAGGAGAGGACAAAGTGTGTCAAGATATTTTGCATCTTCCTGCCTGCCTTGGAAGACGACTGGTGGGTCTGTTTCATTCATTCCCTTGTGCCCAGCCCTACAGTCTCCAATGACATAACTGAAATCCAAGAAGAGTCAACTATCAGGGACATGAACTTGGGGTATTTTACACTGCCTTAAATAGAGATTGAGCGCATGGACTGAGTTGATTGAAATGAAAATGGAAAACTCTGCAGCTCCTAACATTTTTTTCAAGCACATTTTTTCCAGTCTTGGGAGAAGCAAGAGGGTTTTAAAAGCAATGTGGCCTTCTGCCAATACCAGAGATGTGTTTCAGAGTCACGGGACAACCTGGTATGATGCTGGGAAGTATTTGGTGAGGCTCACAGGACTGTACTACAGCAGGTGCTGTGGTTGGGAAGCAGGCATGACAGACAAGAGGTTTTGCACATTTAAGCCAAATCTGAATTGGAGATTTACTGTTACTCATCAGCAGCCTGCCAGTGCTAAGGAGGAAAAAAAAAAGTCATATGAGCTATTTTCGCCCAATAGTGTGGGATGTCCTCTGGAGTGTTTTTGGAACAGGTCAAAATTCATATAAAACTGTCACAATTATCTGATAAGCTTCTAGCCAAAAACTTAAATTTAAAAAAATTAAAGATGAAAGTGTGTACATCTTCAGAAGCAAAGACTTTCACAGACCAAGGGCAGATGCTTTGCACACATGGATGATACTTTATTATGCTTTAATCAGCATTATCTTATGTTTATTAGAAAAATCATATAAATACATCCGAAAGGCTTTCAAAAGATGTTTGTTCTTTAGTTTTAGAAAGTGAAGAATGTTTAAAACTATTTTGATGAAATAGGAAAGATTAGAGACTCCAAAGGTGGCTTGGAGCCTTTCAAATCAGTGCTTTTTACCCATTCTGAACTTTTTATGAAGCATTGCTGTGATCACACTTTCACAATGGGGTGGATGATTTATACTGCCTATATTCTAAACATCTCTAGCCTTCTTCTGCATGCTTTCCCCAAAATTAAGGAGTCCACTGAAGTATAGCCACATTAGAATGATGTCAGTGAAAAAATTAAGCTCCTAGCCGCATAAGGGTGACAGTGATAGTCAAGGCAGTATCATGCATAAATATTGTGCTAATGACTATGTGTAAGTGATATATGTGAACAAGTGTTCTTCAGATAGGTTTAGTTTACTGAGGGACAATGATCCCTCTGAAGTTACAGAACTCTGGAAAAAGCCAGGAAATAGCTTTAGCTCAATGTCCCCCTTAAGGTATTAGAGGAAAACCATGTCTGTGGGAGCTGGGAAAAGAGAATATTTCTTTGTTTTACAGTCAGTGTTTGCTGAAATATACTGGTCCCCAGTATGTTGAAAATTTTGTCTTATTTCTGGACAGCATTAATTTATTTTGCTGTTAAAGTCCAATCTTCATGAAAAAGATATTGCTCAGTACTTATAGAAACAACTCTACACATCAGCCTGATAACAGGAAGAAGTTTTCAGTGAGAGTGACTATTGCAACTTTGATCTCCACTGGAGGCTCTAGAACAAACTCCTCAGGTTTCAATTTTACTGGCAGTCTGGCACATCACTGCCATAAACACTAGGACAAAGAGGAATTATTTTTTAATATGTCTGCACATTGAAGGATATTAATTATAAATAATGAGCTGAGACTGCCTGCAAAGCAGCTGTGGTTCTTTTAATGAATATTGTCTTCCACCGGCTGAAATAAAATGTCAAGGCTCGTGGAGATTTGCAATTGGAAATCGCTATATAAGCTATTATAAAAGAAAATCATCTGTAAAAACATATTTGCTAAACGTTTCTGGCTTCTATAGTGCAATTGTACACTGAATGTCTTAGTAAAACATGTATCCTCATCACTGGTATAACCTCCCAGAAGTAATATATGTGCAGTTTACTTGGTGAAGATCAGCGCTCAGTCTCCTGAAGCCAGAGAATGTATTTTCTTTGTATTTTCTATAAAGCTAAAGCCAACAATATCAACCATGATGATGCTTTTGAAGAAATGCATTAGGGGGAGCGTAGACCTCATACTTCACCAATGTATTTTCCCAAAGGTGATATGAAGGTGATCAGGACAAAACAGCTTTAGAAAAAAAAATCCATTTAAATAATTCAAAATTTCACTTAGGCTAAACAAACTCATCCAAAATCATGTAATTTCAGACAAGTTACCTTATTTCTGCAAAATTTCAGCAATATCCACCATGGTGCCTGAGAAATAAATGATCAAACAGTATTACAGTGTGACTACCCAACCCTGCAGCTGTGAAGGTGGTGGCAGCAGGACATGGATGGAGAATTCTGCTTTGGGCAGGGCAGAAGCCAGGGAAGGCCCTTTGAAGCCTTTCAGCAACCGCTCAGGGATGCCAGAGCCCTACGCAGCCTGGCTTTACTGCTTAGAATCACAGAATCATACAATTGTTTTGGTTGGAAAAGACCTTTAAGATCACCAAGTCCAACCATTAACATAGCACACTGCCAAGTCTGTCACTAAACCATGTCCCTAAGCACCACATCTACACATCTTATAAATGACCTCCAGGGATGGTGACTCAACCACTTCCCTGGGCAGCCTGTTCCAGTGTCTGACAACCCTCTTGGTGCAGAAATTTTTCATAATATCCAATCCAAACCTCCCCTGGTACAACTTCAGGCCATTTCGTCCTGTCCTATCACTTGTAACTTGGGAGAAGAGACCCACACCCACCTCGTTACAACCTCCTTTCAGGCAGTTGTAGAGAGTGATAAGGTCTCCTCTGAGCCTCTTTTTCTCCAGGCTTGACAACCCCAGTTCTCTCAATCATTCCTCACAAGACTCGTACTCTAGAATCCTTCACCAGCTTTGTTGCCCTTCTCTGGACACACTCCAGCACCTCACTGTCCTTCTTGTGGTGAGGGGACCAAAACTAAACGCAGTATTTGAGATGCAGCCTCACCAGTGCCAAGTACAGGAGGATGATCACTGCCCTAGTCCTGCTGGCCATGCCATTGTTGNCCCTTTCCCCCCGGCATCTTTCCAGCCACTCTTCCCCGAGCCTGTAGTTCCATGGGGGTGTTGTGACCCAAGCGCAGGACTCGGCACTTGGCCTTGTTTAATCTTATACTTTTGATCCTTTGGGAGATGCATCTCCCTGCTTCTCGTGTGCCCAGCAGGCCTGGCCTCCTGCTGCACTTGCACCCCTGCCCACCTCGCCCCCACCCCAGGAGACGCCCGGGGATGCTGCCGAGCACCCTCCGCCCTGCTCTGCTCCACCCGGGGCGGGGGGAGCGCCGCGGGGGCACGGCTCGCCGTGAGGCCGCGGGCAGAGGGGTGAGAAGTCTGGTGGAGAGCGGGAGATGCCCCCGCAGAAGTTTGCCCGCTCGGAGCTCCGTGCTGGGGGCTGCCCCTCCGCCCCGCTGCCGCCGCCCGCCCAGCCGCGGCCGTCCCCGCTCCCCGCCGCCCTCTCGGCCCCGCTCCCGCCGCCCCCTCTCGCCGGCTCCTTCCGCAGCGGCCCCAGGTGCGCCCCTTGCCTCGGCAGCAGCGGCGGGCTGTGCCTCCCGGGGACGGTTGTGTGAACCCAGTTGGGCCTGTTCCAGCGTGCAGTCGTTACATGTACCTTAAGGAGCTTCCCAGGCAAAACTAACAAACGAGAAAAAAAACCCAAACTCAAAAGCAATGATCAGTGTTGTTAGCTCGTTGTTATTAATTGCACAGCTGAAAATGAGCATAAAATAACACTTATTACCAGGACAAGAGAGGGACTGGGAAGAAGAGGGAGCACTGAAGGAGTTGTAAAGAATTGGAAGAATTCATCTTCATTGTGAAGGAAATTAAATGTTTCTGGTTTATTTTTGTTCTGTTTTGTTTGGTTTGTTTATTTGTTCTTTTCCGAATAAGTCACTAACAGATACTTTATGAACTTAGCCACAGCACAACACTGTTTGTTGGAAAATATTTTCATTTTGGGCTGGATAAAACGTTAGGAGTGCCGTAAACATTTTAAACTTAGAACTGCACCAGATACAGTAAATCACATGTTGTTTGCGTGTCGGAGCAGGAATCCCTGGAGCTGCACTCCCACAGCAAGTTCACCCTGGGACAGTTCCCCACAGCGCCTTTTGCTTTTGCAGGGCACCTTTTACGGTTCCTTGTGTTTTCTGTCTGACACATAAGTTGAAGTGCTGGCTGATAGATAAAGCTGGACAGATTTTAGGCACCTGACTTGTACCAAATGCCAGAGATGAGCAAGAGTGAGCTGCCTAGGTTCCTCGATGGACAATGGAAACAACAGACAAATCCAAGTGTGACTTTCCCTCAAGTTCTAGATCTGGATGTGGCTCACTCTCTCTGATGGTTATACAGGGAACCTGTGCCCTAATGCAGGCATTGCAGTTTGATGTCCTCACTCAGGTGACACCTACCCCATTTTTTTGTGACTCAGTGTTGACTACGGACAGTGGTTATTGATGGTGCACTGAGTATCTCCCAGTGCTACAGATGGCAAATAGAATTTAAAAAAAACAGTTGAAAACTTCCATTCCTGTCTGTTTATGTCAGAGTTTTTTTGTTACTTCTCAACTGAGTTCATAAACTCAGTTACCGCAGCTATTACAGAAATGTTAGCTGGTTACTGGTGGGATGGGAGGTAGCCCGCAGTCTGTATGGGAGGGATGTGGTCTCCTTTAAGATGTGGTTCACAAAATGGAAAAGTTTGTGTAAAGGGAGTTGTCTCTCTTCTGCTCTTTTTTGAACAGGTGCCCACATTACAAACATCACCGCAACTGGCAGTGTTAGCAGAGAGGTTAACAAATTGGCTGATCCCAGCTATTCTTTCCAAATATACTTTTACTCTGAAATGGAACAGTCCTGCTCGATGAGGACAGCTCAGTAAGATGGTGGCCTGCCTGCGCTGTCACCTCTTCCGTTTGTAAAAGAGTTTTAGTGTTTGTTTCATTTTCTATATTAGAAGCCTTTATGTAGGTTAAAAGACTTCTTCATCCTTAAACTCCTTTCATATCTTTTAGCATCTTGGCTCATAATAATTAAGACACAGAGGGGCTTCTCATCACCAAGTTTTAAATGACCTTTCCAAGTTTGTCCAGAAACTGAGTCACACCATGGGAATGGGGGAAGAGGGAACAGTTCTGTGACAAAGCCACTTTAATACAGCCATATCTGTGTAAAGCAGAGACTGGCAGGAGTAAGCACCTCAGACTCTAAGCTTCTTAATTAATTAAGTTATTAGCCAACTTTTAAAGTAAGCTGTGCACTCAGGAAATGGAATGGCTGTAAAAGAATACCAGGAGAGTGATCTTGTTTCTTTCCACAATACAAAGAAATTGCAGGCTCCTTTTGCTGATGTTCACACACAGTGAGATTGGAAGTTTTATCTCAGTTTGTTTTCAGTGTGGAAAGCATTAATTCTAACCTAGAATTGCTGTATTCATTAATTTAAGCTTAATATTTGCACACTTCGTTTTGAAATTAACTACTATTTAAAGGCCTATTAACATACTGGTTTAAGGGCGCTATTCAGTAGATCCCTGTGTGGTTTACAGGCTGGAAAAAAAGTCTTGTCTAAATTTTCTGGATAGCTGATCACAAATATGAAAGTATTTTCTGTTCATACTGTGTGCATGCACTGCTAATGGAACATCTCTATCCATTCTAATAGCTCGTGCTAATGTCACATGTATCTAATGGAGTATTGCTTTGCCTGCTTACCCAGAGACAGACATGTCAGAACCGTGAAGGCCATTTATGTTCACATTTTCCGTACTCCAACTAAATTCTGCTCCACTTATTCTAATTCCACACCTGTTGGTACACGCATTGCTGAGACACATGGGATTCAGTGATGCTTTTGTGGTTCTTGATATCCTCCTTTATATTTTTCCCAACAAACACAGCCAGTGGTATCATACAGATGACACTGCATCTAGAAAGAGATAAGCATGGGGAATGGAAAAGTTACCGGCTCAAAAACACTGGCATGATATTATCTAAAGAGAAATAAACTGCTAGGAATTTGCCAGTTGCCAGTTTTAGCTCCCATTGTAGGTATCAGCTTTCCTGCACTTAAGGTGGTGTCCTGACTTGTGTTGGACTTTCAGGTTCAGTAATAATAGTAACAATGATGGATATCTCTCCTGTTCTCCTAAAGGCCAGGCACAACTGCCATTTTCTAGATGGAGATGTATTTCTTTTCAGTTTGAATTATTGCAACTCATTCTGACAGTTATGGAAAGTAGAGCCAAAACAACTAATTATGGAAGATAGAGCTAATATAAACAAACTTACTGTGAACACTCCCATGGCAGTACTTTGGTGGTTTCCCTTTCTATTGCTTCCTTAAGCAGTACTTTTAGTGCTTGTGTTGCATGTGAAATATCTCACTGGCTTTAATTTTAATTTGCACTTTTTAGGACAATTCAAATAAAATATGTATCCACTCCTTAAAAACAAACAAACAAACAAACAAACAGCACTTGTTTCATTTTCTATATTAGAAACCTTTATGTAGGTTAAAAGATCTAACCTACATAAAAGATTTAAGAATATTTTATCTTCCATTTTCTTTGTATAGAGCACAACATATACATTTCATAAATGTTACTAAGTGTACATGATATTACAGCTCTGTGGTAAATGGAGACAAAATATCAGGCATAAACACAGAGGTCACACAGCACCGGAAAGAACTGCCAGACACAGTTCTAGCCAGAGGAAGGAACCAGCTGATACTGAAAGCAACTGCTGAAATCAGTATCCGTCTATATACATTTCAGGTATGAGTAGCATTCAGAGTCATGTGAAAGCAGTTGATGTGATATTTTCGAGAAAGGGCATCAAGGACAAATTAAGGACATTTCAGGTAATTTACTGAAACAATTTTTTTCTTTTTTTTTTATAAAAAGATTTGTCAGTTAAACTTAGATCACAATAAATCCAAAAATATCTTTGAGGGAGTCAGAAGAGATTGGATGAACTATACTTCCAAAACACCAGTCTGGAGGCTAGTAGATGCCATGCAGGGAAACAAGAAAACACTAAATTATATGACTGCAGCAAAGGTGCCAACACACCTAGGGAGGTCATAATTTAGCTGTCTGGTTTCCAAGAATACACATTTGAGCAGCACGTGGTTTCTTGTTTCAAGACAGGCATCAAAGTAGCAGTTCTGATATATTAGCAGACATGCAGACTGAGGGTGTCAATAAATGCAGCAATCTTTCATGAGATGCATTTCTCAAATGTGGCATGTTGATTAATATGCTGATTAAAAGTGAATGTACGGAGCAACAGTGATCACGATCTTGTCTACCCCACAGCTCCACCATTGCTCTAGCTGGCAGAGTACCCCTCGGTACATACTGTTCAAACTGACAGAAGGAGTTTTTCTGGCATAGTTACACCACCTCCTTAAGTGATGAAAGTTGAGCCAATATAAGCTCTCCCCTTCTGGCAAAGCTGCGTCCGCAGCAGGAGTTCTGCAAACATAGCGATATCTGCTGGGGACGTGAATTTTTCACACCAGGAACTGACATAGCTATGTTGGCAAAACACTATAATTTAGAACAGGCCTAGAAAAAAAAGCATTTATCACCCCATCCTCAGCCATTTGTAAATCATTAGAGTTCTAAATACTTAACTTTATGATAATGGTTATACTTCACTGACAGAAATTCCGCTGCCTAATTCTTAGTGATTTCTATCACTAAGGTGTCTAGTAGCTTTGCTGATTGGACCTAGAGTATTTATAAAAGACATGAATAACCAAATACAGTTTGACTGCTCTACAGAAGCATAACACTTCAAGTGACTGACTGCATCTTCTGTTGGGCTGGAAGCCAGACTGGAAGAATGGTACGTACAACCATGGTTCCTGGGATCACCCAACATAATTGTGTGTGAGTTCTTCATTTCAAAGTTACGGTCAGCATGTGTACTGAACCAAAGATGGGATTTTTTTCAAAAGAATGTATTTTTGCTATAAGTAATTTTATCAAAATGAAGTATCAAATTGTTTTTGCAGCACAATAACAGTGACATTTGTCCAAAGCTCAGGTAGGCCTGGTTTAACAAGGCACCTTCAGTCTGGAAAAAGTTGAGCCTATCTCCTTGCAGTCTGTGGGTGTTTCATATCACCAGACATTCCCAGTTTCCAGAGAACATCAGAAGCAGGGAGGCAAATGTGAATGTTTGCATTTGAATCTCCCCTTCTTCTACATTAAAGGTTGCCACCAATTTTCTGGGGGTTACACTCTCTGCTGTCAGCTAGATGAGATGTGTCTGGAAGGGTTGTCTAGCCCTTGTCAGCCAGAAAGAGATGGCTAAGCAATAATTCACTGTTTAAACAGGCTTTAACTAAGCTGGCTCATTTTAAGCAGCAATTCTAGTAATAGCTCAGCCAGAAAATCAGGAGTGGGAGGGTGTGCATAACCTCTAGGAAGAGGGTGGTGACAAGTAGCTGGCTGAGGGCTGCATATGAAAACCACTTCTAGTGGCACAGCAGCAGCCAGAGAAGCAAGCATGACTACACTGACGGTTAATACTGCTGGCGACTTGCTACTGGCTTTATCTGAGTGGATATCCTCTAGATCCCTCACTTGAAAACTGCCTACAAGTTTAACAACAGGGGTGGAATTTCTAATATTCGCAGGATATCTCATGTCTTTCACGAGAAAAAGAGAAGGCAAGACACTTTCTTAATCAAAAGGAATAAAGCAAGGGCAAATGTAGGCAGGATATCAAAAAGTGTCTCTGCCAGTGAAATCCATTAGCCTTGTAGTAATCTCCTAAGGGAACTGAAGACATTCCCATCGTTTGGGATATTTAAAACTAGGTTAGACAAAACACTAGGAAGTGTACAATGGAGGACAATCCAGAATCAGCAGGGAGAGGGATTAAATAGTCTTAATAAGCCTTTAACATAGATTTTGCGATTTCAGTGCCAAGAATTCACATGTCCCTCTGCTCTCTCTCCTCCGTACAGCTGCCATAATGGGAGATTATGAAATCACTGTAAATGTGGGCAATTAACTATTCTAATAGAATTTGATAATGTAATGGTGGTACATTATTCTTCCTCTTAGTCTCAACTAAGACTCCTCTACAATGGATTTAAGTTGACTTTTAATAGAACTATTACAGTCTTGTGGTACAGAGACATAGTAAGATTACTTTGCGTTTCTAATAATTGGCTTGGGTTTCAGACAGTGATTTTGTTTTTATCTTAACCATCATCTTTTTTTTCCCTAATTTTCAAAATTCCAAAGTTGTTTATCTAAAACTTTTGTCTTTTACATCTGTGTTTGATCACATTATTATTATCCCATATCCTTTTAAATCTGTCGTCTTTTGAGAGCATAGAAGAGCCAAGGAGTTTACTTTGGTAAAATCAATACGTAAAAGATGTTCTTTGTGGCACAGAGATGAGTTAGTATTTTATATCTGTCTTCAATAAATGTTGGGTTAGTGCTGAAGTATTCAGATTAACAGTGTATTGTTTATAAACATTGTCTAAGAAGAACTATTGTTTCACAAATGCCACTGTTTAACGTGATCTCTAATAATTTTTCCCATTTTCCTGGTGTGTCAATTTGATAGTGTGTCCTTAGGTTCAGACAACTGCTGGAATCATGTTCACACCAGAACAAGGGGTACTTTGTTTACTTTCACTGGGGGAAAGGCCAGTACACTGTGGTTTAGAGAGGCCCCACTAGTGGAGATAGCTCAGTGAAACCAAGCTTTATGGTGCAAATAAAAATTGTTTACAATGACTTGCAATTGACATAACCTTTGAAATCCTTTCACTTTATGCTCTGATGGAATTCCAGTGAAAAACTGCTTTCTGTGTGCACCTCCAAAATCCCAAGTCACATTGCAAAAGAATGAGGTTTCAATAATATGTTTCATCCTGTGGCTTCTTTGTATAATTTTGTATGATAAATATTGTCTCTGTAAATCACTGCTAATCAGTTTTGGTCTTTTGAATATTTAACAAAATCTTTAAGTAACACATGACATTCAACTTGGGTGTGAAACTATCTTCAGATACCTGGGAATTGTTAGCTAGAATAAGAATCTTGTACAGAAAAATGTTGTCAAATTCAGAAAAATTATTTATAAATGTCTGTCTAATGGAGAGTTTTTTACCGTTCAGTGGAGTTACAGCTGCTAGCATGAATGATAGATGTACCAGTGGGGAAAGAATATAATGATTGGAAAGTGAACTAGGCTCTGTTTTCCTTTTCACACCCAAGTGGTGCTTACAGAGACAGATTCTGTTCTGTATCATCATTTTCTGTGGGGCTGAGCAAATGGTTACCTGCAAAACCTTTAAATGGTACACACATAAATCTAGAAGAAGCCCTCCCCATAATCCCATGATCCAGATTGAATTTTGAGTATATAATGTCATTAGAAAGAAAGTTCTATGCTTGGTAATTGATTTTTTTAATGTCTTGAGAATTAATTTTCACTGTGAAAGTTTATGGTAGCATTTTCACAAATGAAGTAAACAACTATATTATACTGTGGGAGCTGGATCTTGACATACCTATCCATCTTAACAGAACTCATTCTTCTCAAAGCTCTTCAGTTTTAGCCTAACTTTTTGGGATGACAAAGCATTGCTGAAAGGTTGTGAGAAACTTATTTTATATTACTTGCCAATATTTTATTATTATTGATCTGACATACAAATGAAGGTCAGTGAATTTAGAACCAGGATGAATTTAGCCTTTAAACCGCATCTATAACAATATGATTACCAGTCCCTTTTCCCCTTGAACCTTAAAACTCAGTATAAGTTGATATATTGGCATGTGTAGTTGTCTTTAACTTTCTGCATACTAGTCTCTTGATAAAGAGAAAAGAGCCTACTATGGCTTATAGTTCTGCTAGTAAATTTAAAAGCACCAGCAAATGCTCTCTGGCACAGAAGATGCTGGCATGAAGCATTATTTACATTATTTTCTGAGCAGTGACCACCTGCAAACTGCCTGTCTCTGTACTGTGCCAGCTCTAGGACTCTGCCCAATAACTGCCAGCAGAATCCAAGCTGTCCCAGGCTGAAAGCACTGCAGGGATTGTTCTTACAGCTTAACAGTATATATTTGTGCATACCACTGTATGCCATTTTAACATGTTCAAAATTAATTATGAGCTGGCACCATGTCTTTAGGATTTGCCTTGACACATTGAATGGGAGGTCAGAGATACATCTAAAGCTTTTTTTCTTCTCTCTTTTTTTTTTTTATTTGTTTTCTTGGTATTTCAAAAACCTCCCAAAGATAAAAATTTAATCCAAAACACACAGGTGTTCCTTGGCAACATGCTTGGTGTATAAAAACAATCACAAAGAGGCATGTGGCAATAACCTCTACCTTACTTCTGTTCAGTAAGTGACAACACTGCAAATGAATTGATAGAAGGATAATATTTTTTAAATGTAAATAGACTGTTTTGTTTCTATTTAGGCTGTCAGGCATGCAGGAAGAGAATTTTCTACTTGTCATAGTAAAATGGAAGCTGTCCTTCCCCAGATAAAGTAATTGCTAGAGAATATACACCAATTATGAATTAGAGTTATCCAAATCCTCTCTTCTGAATTCAGTGAACTGAAGAGAGATTGACACTTGAGAAAATACTTTATGTCTCAGTGGCATTTGTTTGTGTTGAGACCCACTGTAACACTTTGCAGCACTGCAGTGATTCAAGGACTACATGAAGATTTTCTGGTAGCTAGGAATCCCTCCTCACTGGGAGAGATGCTCCTGCTCATAGCCCTTTCCCACAACTACAGCACACAGCTCTGGAAACAGCCCTTCTTAGTATTACTAACAATTGTGGTACTTAAGAGACAGATGCTTTTGTGATGCAAGTCAGGATCAGGCCTTCTAAACACATATCTCTTTGTGTTTAAAAATGTAGTGAAATGAACTTTAATGGGTTTTCAAATAGCTTACTAATTCCTATTTTAAATGAAATATGGTTTAGCATTTCACTATCTGATATTATTATTGCAGATGTGATAATAAAGTGTTTCTAGCTTAAAATTGTGCTGTGTAGGCTAGAATTTTCCCTGAGTTTTAATATAAAAAATAAGACAAGAGCAGACACAGCTTGTGTGTCTTCCGGAGAAGAGCCCCATCATTGGCATAGCTGTATGAATCCCTGGGAATTGCCATAAGTTCAAGTGGCTCCAGGGTATGATGAAGAACCTGTCCAGGCACACATTTATTTCAGTTGGATGGTTTTGCTTACAAAGCTGGGATCCCAAAACTTCCATCTGGAAAGCATACTGAAAGTTTAAGGAAGCATAAACAGTGTTCCTGATAATTCTGGGAGAAACTGTCTAAGGAAATTTGGTAAGACTCCAACTCACGTTTGTACTTCTTTAACCCCTTTTGTTTAAAATGTTGGCTGATTGACTAAGCCAGAAAGAAATCATCTGGGGTATCCTAAGAAATTTCCTGGATATTTAATCTGGGTCACTCAATCATATAGCAAACCAATGAACTCAGTCAAAGAAATAACATAATAATAAAAATGGGTTAAATAACAAAATTAAAAAATTGGATTTTAGTCACAAAAAGTTCACTGTAAATTTATGAAGCATGTGGAGAGTAACTGGATGGATCGTATCTGTATTTGCACGTATCTTGTATTTGATCTTTTAACTGTATGTGCAGTTAGAAGTGAGGTGATATGACAGTGAGGTGATCAAAAATCACCCTCCATTTCAGGGAATCTTCATCTTGAAGAATTTGCCTGCAGTGCTGAAGTGAGTAAGGCTGCTTTGGGCATCATGTCTTTCCTGTTAATATTACATAGCCAGCTGCTTATGTATGAGGATTTTAGTATGATGGGACAGATTAGGTCTGCCTTGATGGGACTATGCAAAGAACAGACCCAATCTGAGGGACTGGAAGGGTAGGCTAGGCTTCTCCTACACTTGTGTCCCTGACTGACCTCTTGTGCACGACTGGTCCATTTAAACACAAAGGATATTTCGTCCTGGCAGCCCTTCAAGTCTTGTTTGGGAGCTAAGAATCAACCCACTACATCTCATGCTCTGTATTCTTGAGTGATCATTCTGCAGCCCACACTATAATCATACTTTATTTTGAGATTGTTATGCTCTGCTACACTTACACAACACAGTTATCCTCAATAGGATTTATATAGATGTCTCTTTTAAAAGGGTGGTCTTCAGGCAGAGTCTTCTTCCAATGTTAGAGATGTGAGAAGATGCTAAACGTATATTTTGATTTTAGCTGTGCTGACTGTACAACATGTAATTGAAGTATAAAAAATGTTTCCCGTCTATTAAAAATATACAAATTTGAATACCTTAAGAACAGAATGATAATTGAAAATGGTGTCATTTTCATGTAATCCATTCTTGTAGTAAGAGTCCTCTTCAAGCAAGCTGATCATCAGTTTTATTTTATTTTTGGTAGAAATTCTACACGTACAAGATTGAAGGTGCAATATTAGGCTTTTTATAACTTAAACACAATAAAATACAGTAAAAATTAATAGAAAAATAGTCTGATTATGTCATCCATTTGCCAAAATAAGCCCACTTTCAATACAGATAATGAAAAACTTTGCTTCACTGAAATCAGGGAGAAAATTTCTATGACTTTTGAACTGAGCTGTGGCTTAGATCCTTTTTCTGCTTTGAATGTTTTTCATATTTTATTACTAGGATTTACATTTAAGAAGGCTCTTAATGTTTTCCAGTTGAGCATATATGTATTTTTATACATGTGTGTCTGCGCAGAAACAGGCTGTAAGTGAGTTACCTGTTTGCTTTTTCAGAGAAAGCCATTAAAATGTCAGTGTTTGCTGGTGTATGCCACAGAACTACCTCTGATTTCAGGAGCTGGAGACAGCTGTAGCACCATGATACCACTACCTGGGAAATAAATGCTGAGTTAACAAGGAATGGTCCCAGCTTAGGTACCATTCTATATGGCTAAATCATATAACAGTCCATTTGTGCCACTCAGGCCAAAGGCTTCAGGGTGAGGTTTTTGATAGCATCACACTAGTATGCCTCCATGCTCACTGAAGCTGAGGAGCCCATTATCCATGACTTCAGAAGAGCAGGGCTCAGCAGTGCTGCTCACAGAAGTCACATCCTGCGATTCACTCCTTCTGCTTATTCCAAGAGGAAAAAAATGCCTTGACTGTGCATAACTTTCTTGTGCTTAATTTGCCAGCTGGTGAGTGTCACATGTTTAATTTGAACAATGTAAATAGCAATCTCTTTAATAGTTAACATTTTCACTGACAACACAGTCACTGAGCTTAGACTTAGATCGCTGCTGCTGTAGAGCTAAGTCCTTAAATATTATCAAACTAATACCCTTGTATGGTCACACTGGATACAGATTAGTGAAAGCAATAATCCTATTTAATTTAACACAGTCCTAGGGATTTTTCTCTACAAAGAATTTGGTCACATGCATACTGCATAATATTTTGCATAGTTCTTAAATATATGGCCCCTCTCTAGGAGCAGGGCTGTCTGCCAGTTTTAATGGCACTTATTAAATCCCATTGTACTCTACACCACAGTCCAGATGCAGGTATCTGCTAGAAAAAGCTCCATGGTTAGTAAGAATATGTTGTGGCTCTGAGCTATGCCACAGCTCAGTCTCTCAAGCCAGCTGTTTCGCCCTCCAAGGAGGAGGTTATCCCTCAGCAAAGTTAAGACGATGAGGGACTACAATTAATTTTACCCACAGTGCTGTCCGGCCAAGTCCCTGTCATCTAAGAACTCAGATGTATAAAAACTGACTGTGCTTGAACTGTCACAGTTTCTGGGGTCTGTGGTTAAGCAACTCACTTCTGAGTCATACAAAAGGTCTGATTTTTATGTACTGAGCACAGTTAAGCTCATTTACCTTCAACACTATGTGATATCTTTGACACAGCAGCAGATTAGACTCGTAGAATTAGGGCTACCCCATGCACAATCTTTTTTTTTTCCCGTGTAGAAATCCTATCTGAATGGAAAAAAAGAGACTTTGGCCCTCTGACATTTTTTTAGCTAACACCTTTGCTTATCACGGGTCAGCTGTAGATTGCAAGGGCCACATACCTGGCATATCACAAGTACTTTGCAGACCTTGCAGGGCACATGTGGGTACAGCTCTGCTGGGTGACCATGGGCAGAGGTATGGGAGTGTAGAAGGAAGCAGACCTACTGAAAGCAGTCAACTACATGGTCAGCTGTGTGTTCAGCCAACAAATACCAAATCCCAACAGGCTGAAACCACAGGATGCTCTGTCACCTAGTCAGAAACTGCATTTCCAAGCATAACGTCAGTCCAACTAATCTTTCAGGACTCTCAGATCAAGTTTATTTCTGTTACACAATAGTTGGAACATTTTATAGGCTTTCAGTATTTATTGCAGAGAAATGATGATGAAATTTAAATCAACAGACTACTGGGTAGTGAAGAAACTCCAGACAGGGAGCAATATTCTGCCTTCATTTTCCTGACAATTTCCAGGCACATTGGGATAAATATGTGACCTGAATGATTTGTACGTGGGAGGGGCCCTGCTCTCCTCAAGGGTGCTTGATAGATATAAGCAGCTCAGGCACAGAGACTTCACCTTCTCTATCACCATGCTGGAGGAAGAAGCCTTCCCCTCAGGAAGAAAAGCGAGTGGTTCAAGTAGTTTAGGTTTCCAGGTTATTTTCAATAACTTAGGCATCATCTGAATAGCTGTTCTCTTAATGAACAGAGTAATTATTAGCATTACTACTATTACTATTAATAATAAAACAGTGCTTCTTCCAAAAGCGCCTAAGGAGCAAACTAAGGTAAGCTTCACCTTGCTAGGTGCTCTGCAACTTTGGGCTGTCATTCAAGAATACAATAACTCCTGCTTCAGGGCTCCCACTACTGGATCAAAAGCACCTAAGACACATAAGCCAAAATGCTGACGTTGTATGAAATAATTCTGCAAATTCAACTGTATTTTTTAATGTTGGTAATTTAGCTTTATATTGGTTGGCTTTGTGCCAGCTTCAGTATCCTCTTCCCTGCAGCCATTCAACGTTGTACCAAACCAACTGCGACCTGTTTTCTCAGCACTTGTGAATTAGCAAGGTCATATAGCTCTGTTGCTTGTAATATCAATCTCTGCCCTGTTCTGGGCTTCTCTTCTCTTACTTTCTTCCACCTCTTTCTGCCCCTGACTGGGGATCATGCTGCCTCCACAGTTGCAGCTCTCCTGAAGGAGTGGAGAGCAGGTCTGGAAAGGGACCATGCTCTTCCCGCTGCCTTCTCCCTGGTGCATTGTAGTAAATAAGAGCTGCCACAAATGTGACGCATGTGGGTTGCAAAAGCAACATTTGAACTCCACACTAACACCTTGTTTATTTTAAAGGAAACCCCTTGTGCTGTTCCTTAAAGGTGTTGTGATAGCACTTTCAACATCCATGTTGGAAAAGATTAGAATACTACAGTCTGCAACTACTAGAGGCCACATTTTCCTGCCTCTTTTTTTTCTCCTGCTAACCTGCTGATTTTTGTATAGCTTTTAGTGAGTTTAGATCTGCTGTCCCTGTTTCACAAGAAAAAAATTCCAATGGTGGCTCAGTATTTTCACTTGGCATTTTTTAGTTTGTAAAATGTGTATAACCACAAAATGCTGAAGTGATACACATAGCACAAGGAAAACATGGCTCCTGAATTGTCCTGGCAAACAAACTGAGAAATTAGCTTGTGGGGAGGAAGAGAGAATGGATCTGGCAAATAAATCACTATTTGTCTACCACATTTGAAATATCTCTGATTAACTAAAAAGAAGAGAAAGGGAGCAATCTAATTTTAAAAAGCTTCAAAATATTTTTAAGTAGTTCTAAGAATATGAGGTAAGCAGATCCAAAAAGAAAAATATTTTAATAAGTAAATAATAAGTGATTTATTATGTCTGTTACAAAACACACAGAATATTACACTGCAGTAGTATCTTCTAAACCTGTGAACTAATAGTAAGAACACTAGTCATATCAATTGCTTGTTTTCTGCTTTTGAAAATACCTCAGTACATAAATGTTTCTCTACATTATCAAAGGGATCTGTTTTACTGAAAATATTAATAAAGTATTAGTTGCTCCATAATTTTTCCTGTAGATTGAAGTAAATTATGAAACTATATTTCTTTAAATATATGTGGATTATTTTGTATTATATAAACACTAATTTTACAACCCTGCTTCTATGAGAAATGAAACAAAAATGCAAAAGAATAAAACCAAAGGGGATCTGTAAGTTAAGAATAAACTTAGAATAAACTACAGTGATTGGGTTATGTGTCATTGTGAGATATGTAGATATTTACACATATATATTCCTGTCCTCAAGATTTACATGGCTTTAAGGAAATTCCTACCCTTGCTCCTTCTGTTTTTTGAGGAACTTGTTTTATGTGATGGCCCTTTACTTTCCCTGAGCTCCTGTGAGAGTTTTCAGAATTTGCAATTCTGTGTGCTCCCTCCCTTGCCTCCCTCCTTCCCCCTGAGACTTTCACATTTTCTTCTAGAAAGCCTATTTTATTAAATAAATCAAGCTTAGACTCAAACATGTTTCAAAACGTGCTAGCAAAGCTGGGAGTGCTAATAAAGGAGCCTGCGGGTGCACGGGGCAGGGATGGTGCTCTTCAGGGGGAGGACCAGTTGGTCAGCCTCATGTCCTGCCGTGATGCACTGCCACTGCTGAGGGAGAGCACGGGGGAAGGAAGGCAAAGGGCTCCTTTCAATGTCTCCAGCGCGTGCTACAGATCCTGTATAAACATCTGGTCTTCGCAGACTTGAAAAGAAAAACTTTTCTTTTACATAAGAATACAAATTGGGAAACATATTTCTTTACAAACCCCTGAAAATGAGTGTCACCCACCACATATATTACATCCCTGAACTGAGCTAAATTGAAGCCAGACATATATTTCTCTTTGATGACTCCATCAAGGTATGTTTTAACTCCTCTCCCCAGTCCTTTAGCCTCTCAAAAGATACATGTGTAGATAAGGGAGCAGCCTCAAACCCATGCAAAGTAACTGCAGCCAAACAAGTGACTTTAAAAAGAAAAATCCAGCTTTGTAGCGTGTTCTTCCTGCAACAATTTCCTTTTCCAGTTATAAATCCCTGGAAGAGGCAGAGGAGACAGGGAGACAAACAGAGTTTGAGTAACCCTATGTATTCTGAAAGTGGAGAAATTTAACTCAAATTTTCCAGGCATCTCTCAGGTGTACAGATGGTTACGTAAAACACCTCTAAGTTCCTGACTTGCTTGTTTCAGTTAGTAATTCAGACAGTTTTGGCATCTACACATGCTTATTAAACATCCAGTAGTGTTTGGCAGGCTTGCTCTGCAGAGAGATTCAGTAACATACAATTGTATGATAGCATGGTTAGTGTTAATAAGATTACTGTTACTTAAGAAATGCTTCTTATTCTCTGCTACCTCTTATTGAGTGTCAAAACCAGCCTACTAGCTTATCTTTATTTGGCATATATTGTCAGGTCTAAGAACCAAAAACTGTTGTGAATTATACTTTGAAATGCTGGACCCAGTGAAAATATACCTGATACCCTCATTTGATGTCAAACTTAACCTTGCTTTTTCAGTTGCTCTCAAAGAGACAAATGACCATAATGGCCCCTCATAACATCAGGAAGACAGGATGAATCTGGAGAAAAAGCACTTACTCACCAATTCCCATCTCCATAGAAACTCCGTGACTCTGCTCTGTCTTCTGCCTATACAGATTAGGCAGCCTGGTTTTCCAGTAACAGACAGTGAGGTCTGACGCCTGCATTGTCTCAGAGAGGGGTATCTTGAAGAGCAGAATTTAAGCTATAAAAAGAGAACTTTGCCAATTGCCTAGCACTGCCTCCCCCAACTTTCAGATTCTTCCTGTTGTTTTTCAGGTTCCTAAGAAGATTTCTTATGAGAATCATCAGTATTTGCTGCCAGGGTACCCACAACTGTGATGATGCTTTTGTCAACTATTTTTGCTTCAAATGATGCAGTGTCATTGAAAGACTAATGCACTCTACCCAGTATCACAATTCATGTCACTTATGGGGAAGACAGGGAATCACCAGGAGCAAACTGTGGGATGTTAACTTAAAGCTTTATTTTCAAATTCATTGACTAGTTTATGCATGAATGGATGTGCTTTTTCAGTAGTTCAGATAAACAGATAAAGATAGTAATTTTTTAAAAATGAAGTGAAATATATGAGACAACATATTAATTGATTATTGTTAGGAAAAGAAGAAGTTATTAAACTGCAACAGATAAACATCAGCATGCAAAGTTCTTTTGTTAATAAGAATAAATTGATAGATTTGTAGACTTTAAATTCTGGCAAGATCATTTGATTTTCTCATCAGACCTGCAAATCAAAGCCATTAAATCTCATAGCATTACCTCTGAGCTGAATAGAGCTAGACAAAACATGTTGGTAATGCAGTACCTGAAACAAAAGATGCAATTCAGCTTGACAGAAGCTTTATAGCTTTGGGTCAAATCTACCTTCCTTAAGGTTTAAAACCAGAACAACTAAAATTGAAGTGCCCTTTTCCCCAGTTTTTCAGCTTCGGCTGAGTGTACTCTATTTTGGTTTGTCTGTGAAAATGGCATGTCTGATTTCTTTGTTCTAGACTTATTCCATAATACACACATGGAAAAGTCATGCCCGTCAGAAAATCAACCAGTTTTGACAGGATTTCCAACAACAGTTTCTATAACTCCTTATTTCAGAGGTTGATCACCCATTCTGTATGAAAACCCAAAGTGCATAATTTCTCATATAAATATGTCCAGCTTCAGCATTCAGCCTTTATCATACCTTCTTGACTGTTAAAGAACCCTCTATTTTCTTCTTACAAATGTATTTATGCACTGTAGTCAAGTGACTCTCAATTTTCTTTTTAATAGACTACATCTGTTGAAGTATTGAAGGCTCTCCTAGTAGGGTATTTTCTATGGCTCTTGAACAAGTCTGTGACTCTTCTTTCAAGAGCTCCAACTTTTCCAGTATATCTACCTTTCTAATGAATTCATCTATGCTATAGAGAAAAATGAAGTCATCACCCATTTTTTCTACATTTATACATCCACAGATGATATTAGCCCTTTGGCCAAAGCATCATTGTAGAAGCTGATGTTCTACTGCTTGCCTACTTTGAACCTAAATCTTTTCAGAAATGTTGCTTGTCAGGATACTGCTCTAAATACATTTCAAAATGCCATTCTAACATATGGCCTAGGCTGCAATATAAGTCTGCAACAGCCAAAACTCATATCAATTTCTCTTTTTCTCTTTTTCATTGTCTTATACAGCAGTTGAGATAAATTTGTACATGTGCTCTGCCTTTACTAATATGTGCTAATCATACAATCATAGAATGGTTGCGGTTGGAAGGGACCTTAAAGATCATCTAATTCCAATCCCCTATCCAACCTGGCCTTGAACACTGCCAGGGAGGGGGCAGCTACAACCTGCCTGGATAACCTGTTCCAGTGTCTTACCAGCCTCACAGTAAAGAATTTCTTCCTAATATCTAGTCTAAATCTACCTTACTTTAGTTTGAACCCATTCCCCCTTGTTCTATCACTACGTGCCCTTGTAAAAAGTCTCTCTCCAGCTTTCTTGTAGGCCTTTTCAGGTGTCAGAGAAGGCTGCTATGAGGTCTCCCCAGAGCCTTCTCTTCTCCAGGATGAACAACACCAACTCTCTCAGCCTGTCTTCACAGGAGAGGTGCTCCAGCCCTCTGATCCTCTTCGTGGCCCTCCTCTGCATCAACATCTCTTATGTTGGGGACTCCAGAACTGCACACAGTACTCCAGATAGGGTCTCACAAGAGCGGAGTAGAGGGGAAGAATCACCTCCCTTGACCTGCTGGTTACACTTCTTTTGATGCAGCCCAGGATACAGTTGGCTTTTTGAGACTCCGTGTCTCCCTCTGTGCCTTAGCACTGATCTAGGAGGATCTGTTCTGCTCCCTTGTTCCTGAGTGCAGTTTCACAGTGGGTCCTATTGACTGATTCCTTGAACAGCTGGAGTTTATTTTCCTAAAATTTAGGGTCCTGATGTTAGTCTTTGCCTGACCCATATCCTCAGGACTGTGAACTCCACCAGTGCATGATCGCTGCAGCCCAGGCTGCCTCCAATCTTGATGCCACCAATTAGCTCACTTGCATTGGTGACCATCAGGTCCAGTATCACATCCCCTCATGTAGGGCTGTCTATTACCTGGCTTAAGAAGTTATCCTCAATGCACTCCATACTACTTTTCCAGTAGGTGTCAGGGTGATTGAAGTCCCCTAGCAGGATGAGAGCTCGGGAGCATGATGCCTCCAGTAGCTGGAATAAGAAGGCTTCGTCAATAGGCTCCCCTTGATGGCCTGTAGTAGACACCAATCACAAGGTTCCCTTTTTTGCCTCATTGTCTAATTCTTATCCATAAGCTTTCAGCATGCTTGTGGCTATTCTTCAGAGACAGCTCTTCACACTCCATCCATTTCTTGATATAGAGGGCAACCCTCCGCCCCTCCTTCTTCACCTGTCCCTCTGAACAGCCTGTAGCAATCAATAGACACACTCCAGTCATGGGAGTCATCCTGTCAAGCTTCAGTATGGCAACTAGGTCATAGCTTTCTAGCAGCACAGTGGCTTCAAACTCCTCCTGTTTGTTGCCCATGTTGTGTGCATTGGTGTAGAGGCACTTCAGCTGGGCTGCCATAAGTCTTCAACTGTGGTCCAGTCTAACTAGTGCATCTCTGAACAGGCTGAGGGCCCTTGCTAACACCCCATCTTACTAACCTTGGTATGTCATCCCACAGCCTGATATTATCCCACTCCCCCTTCAAGTCTAGTTTAAAGCTTTGTCAACTAGCTCTGGAAGCTCATGAGTAAAGACTCAATTTCGCCTTTAAGAAAGATGAACCCCATCTGAAGCCAGCAAGCCTGGTGCCCTGTAGTCCAACCCATTATTGAAAATCTCAAAATTGTAGTGGTGACACCAGCCACAGAACCATGTCTTAACAGACTGGGTACATCTGTTTCTTCCAATATTTCTGCCCACAACTGGAAGAAGAGAGGAAAAAATACCCTGTGATTTCCTTACCAATATAGAAATAGCTCTGCTGGGATAAAAGATGAAAAGTTGTGCACTGATCTCACGCTTCACCTATAAAGACTTTCTGCTCAGCCTGGAGACCCAGTGTTGGGCAATTTATGCTGTATTGATTCCAAGGAGGAAGAATTACTGTCTGACAGCTGTAACACATCCTTTATTAGCATCCAAAGTAGAGCTGGGATTTAGCTGCTGAGACTTAACTATCTCCTTTTGCAGCTGCTGGAAGAAGTAGTCACTTTGGAGGTGCAATTTATATCAAGGCTATGTCCTCTTGTCACACTTAAACACGTGAAGCACATTGTCCTTGGAGAATCTGTGCCCTTCCCTGAACGCCATGGGGACAGAGTTGTAATGATTTCACTGTCTCCAGCATAATAAAAATATGGAGAGAGACGGAATTTTTACAGTTTAGTTAATTGTTATTTTTATCTTTGCATACAGAAATTTTCATTCACTTCCTGTAATACTGAAATAAGTGGGTAGCAATGCAGCGTTACATGTATTAGGCACAAAATAAAGGTTCCTGAGGCATCCCGACCCTGATTCTTGATATGTCCAGTGCACCCAAACCAAAACATATATGTAGTTGTTTCCAGCAGCAGCGTTTGGGCTATCCTCTGTGCCTACCCATCTGATAAGAGTTTCTCTCTGAATGATCACATAATACAGGACAATGTGGCAAATCCCTGGAGGTGTTCAAGATGCGTCTGGATGTGGCACTGGGTGATATGGTTTAGTGGTGGTGTAAGTAGGCGGTTGGACTGGATGATCGTGAAGGTCTCTTCCAACCTCTATGATTCTATAATTATCCCTTAAATCACTGTTTTTTAAACACTAGGGAACAAATCAAGGTGCAAAAGGGATTTGGAAGGAGCCATCCTCCTCACAGAGCTGGAACACACTCCTTCCTGGGGACAAGGGGAAAAAAGGGAGGTTTTGGGAGGAGGACATAGGAGTGAGGCAGAGCCCTTCTGAGTCATTGGGCAAAATATGTAACCTGGAGTAGCTATTCAAGTGCCAGTTTTACAGGTGATTTTTTTTTTTTTTGGTTCTATTTTTTTCCCATTCCTAACAACAAATAAATTCTAATCTTTCTTTCTAAGGACCACTTTCCTTTTACAAAAAAGATAAGCCATAAAGGTTACATCACTGCTCAATTTTTCAATAAATACGTCCAGGTTTTTGATGGAAAGTTTTGAACTTCTGAGCCCAGACTTCTGTGGCAATATATGTAGTTGCTGTCACAGGCATGAGCTAGGACAGAAGGAAGAGCTGGTGATATTCTTATCCAGGTCAAAGCATATCCAAGTGCCTCGTAGGGTTCCAAGCTAGATTTAGGGGAGGTATTAGGAGCTTCCACTGGTGATCAAAAGAGATAGATTACATAATTTCCACCCAAAATATCCTGATTGTAAAGAATTTTATTGTCAACTGCAGCACAGCTTTATAAAAATTGCACTCTTCTTTTTTTTCAGCTTTTCCTTTTTCTCTGCTTTACCAGTGAAAATTCAAACTGCCTTGCTTTTCAATTTAAGATGTCTTCAAATGGTTTTTAGCCTCTAGAAAAAGCTCAAACAGCAATTGTATATTGATCTTTCCTCAGCTGATGCCTGTCACTGCCCCTTCTCACACTGCTACTCCTGCACTCTCCAGGCCAGCTTTTTAATTTGTACCCAGAGCAGGCAGTTATCATATATGATATATTATTTTTTCCCAGAAAATATGTAGCACTGAATCAGTTATGTCTTTTGAAATATTCATCTTGAAAATGGTTGCAATGCACAACCAGAACTTGCTCTGAATATGTTACAAAAACAGTTTCTTCTCTTTCCATGAACAACTGAAATGGAAATCCTTCTATTGATTGGTCAGGCACTTACACAATTTGTTAATGATTTTCTTAGAGGACACATTGGTGGTATTGATTTACAGCTGAGGAGAGGAAAAGGTTCATTACTCTGTTTAAAAATGAGTGTCAAAATGATGACTGTTAAAGGCACCAGAGGCTGGCTAAACACAGCCTCTTCATGACAGGGTTTCTTGCACGTTACTTCTCCCAGAAAGCCAAACTAAATGCTATATGCCCAATTTCCCATGTGTTTTCATTCACCATGACAACTAGCTGAATGTGACCTTGACTTGTAAAACCATGTGTTGCCATCTGTAGTAAAAGAGAGCTAAAGATGAAAAACTCCTTAGCATTTTTTCTCCCAAAGGAAAAGTAGAGGTATTATGTGATTTCCTTTACCTTTGGACAATGTAGTAGGAAAAATCTATTTAATTAAAAATAAGACAGAAAGAGACAGAAAGAAAAGAGGTGCATTTGTGTTTAAGGCAAGAAAAAAATCAAAGTTAAGTCATATTTTAGTAGGGTATTGTTCAAACGCTTTCTATTGATATTGTTTTTCTATGGAAAATAGGTTTATAGCAGATCTTTTGTGCCTGAAGTATTTGTCTTTTATAAAATTCTCTCCACCCCTCTTTTTTAAGGTACTCAAGTATTGAGTCAGAATCCAAATCAGGTTCACTGGAACTGCTGTTTAAGTCTCTTATATCCCATATGAACCAGGTTTGCAGACAGATGTCACCTCCTGTGAGCAATCACAGGGACACCCAAGATTGAAATTACCTGGGAAAAGTTGAAAGAAAGGAAGGAAAAATCTTTGTGGTTTGGACTGAAGGTAACACAAAAATGCCTTTTTTTTTCCCTAGCATTTAGAGGAATGTTAATAGATGAAGCTCTTCTTAATGTGAAGTACTCTCAAAATATCAAATCCTGGTTCTTTAAATCACATGACCCAAATACTTTTGGCCTTTTGACCTTACATTCCCCCTTTATGAAATTATGGTAACACTTGCCTCTTGCAATGTGTCCCAGTCCCTCAGAAGCATGCTGTAAAAATAAATTCGTTTTGTTCACAAAGCCCTTATATACAGTATTGTGAGTAGAGCCATGAAAAAGTTCATGGGGAATTTAATAACTCTGTCTTCAGAGCAGGATATGAATTGTGTATAGTAAATAAGGCCTGAAGGCACAAATATTGCATAGCCGCTCATTATTTGAACTCTGCCCATCCTGTGCATTGAATGAGAAGAGAGCAATGGAGAAAAAAAAGCTGATTTTGCTTTTTAGACTTGCTTTCACTTAGACAATTTTACTTTTGATACTTCTCAGCTTCTGAAAGCTTGCCTTGCCAGCTTTCATGGACTTTTAAGATATATTTGACATGCAATTAAAAGAGCATTCTTCAAATCAGCAGGACGTTTGCTTTGCATGTAGCTCCTAAATTGCTCCTGGCTACATCCATGTTTTGATTCAGATCAAATTCTAGGCAGCTGAAAAGGGTCCATAAATATATCCATTCCTCAGAGAAGGCCTTTTCACTTCTCCCCCATCTTGGTATCAGGGAATATCAGCTGCCGTCAGTAAGAAAACCTGTGCTGATAAGAAAAAATTATTGTACTTTTTGGCACTGAAGGTAGATACAGTTCCTCATACAACTGACTGCTTAAATTAACATAATATAGATTTTTGAAGAACAATTTTTTATTCCTCATAGTTTTTTATTTTATAATTTAAAATTATTTTATTCACCCCAAAGTTTGACTTAAAGGTTTTTGCTTGCAGTGTCCTCTTGTCTCCGAGTTATAGTGACTGTTGTCCTGAAAACAGCACTATTCATGGTGCATCCTTTCATATGAGATAGAGGACCTGTTGTTCCTAAATCATAGCAAAGAAATAAAAGAAATATGTGAAATTAATCTTGCGAAAACATAACTATAACAAGGTGAAATGTTATTTCATGTCATTCTTTTCTGTGTTCTATTTAGATAGAAATCTTTGCATTCTCTGTATAGCTATAAAATCGGTGGTATTTATAAATGAGCTTGAGTATAGTTTGCTTTGCTTTCACTGGTCTTGCTTATTTTCCCTCTTTTTTTAAGTAAGAACCAAAGGTATACTCCTCTTTGGTCCCCAAAAAGGCAGGGAGAAGCCATCTGTAGAAATAACTAGTTGATATGATGAGTTGAATTGCCTGCCTGCCACAAGGGTAGCCAGGATGACTGGGGGTGAGCCCTGCCTTGGCTGGTGCAGAATCACAAAAAGTCAGTCAGGTTTTACCTGTTCAAATTTGAAAAGATAGCCTCCAGTAGAAGTTCTTGTGTGGGGTATTCAAGTCAACGATTGCAGCCTGGTTTTCTTGAAACAGCTGCATCATGTCATGCATCATCACACACGCACCTCTCTACTGAAGGCAGAGGAATTTCTGTTAAATTTAAACCTCTGCCTATTATATACCAAGCCTACTAAAGCTGAAGAATATCTTCCTCCTGAAATCCCTTCTTCCCAGTTAGTGATTTCAGACATCTTCAGAAATAACCATCTGTAGTACAGATGCTACAAGTTAAAGATCAAGTGGTAGACTTAATGCTGAATTTCACTTTTATGTTTAGACTTGTATGACCAGGTCTCATTCTCTAGTGGATTTATATGATTCTGTTTTCCTCTTAAAAATATATGAGAGAAATGCACACAGGCCCTTAAATGTAGCAGTATGAGTACACCACTATAATTAATGCCCTAGCCTACTCCTTCTTTTTTATTTTCAGTGTACAAGTCCTGTGGAGTTTGCAGATTGATTCAATTGCAAAGTTAGATTCCCACTGTGATAGCAGTTTTCAAGCCACTGGGCCTTTCTGCCTGTCCTGCCAGCCCAGGAACAATAGGTGCTAATTAAAACCCTGCTTAAAAGGTTCCCCTTTACTGCAGCATTTGAGGCTTTCAGGGTCAGACAGGGGAAGGATGCCTTGTTCTGTTTATGCATATGCAAGCACTTAGTGAGCTGGGCGGCTGACTGTGGGTCGAGAAAACACTACAAAAGCCTGGTGCTTATAGGAAAGGGCTGGATTTCAACCTGATGAGGTTAGGTAACAGACTAGACTGAAGAGAGCTCAGCTGTATTTTCATTCCAAAATTTGAGGCACGTTTCAAAATAGAATGTGCTTTTTTTATCATTTTCTTTTACTGAGATGTTCAAGTCTCTGTCCTCTTGTATTAAAATGAGCAGATTTCTTAAAGTACAAGGATAAGAAAGAATTGAGCTTCCTTTATTTTTAGCAATAAGATTAATATTTTAAACTACCAGTTTTGCTAATCAAATAGGCTGTCTGTGCCAAAATATATAGCTTGAATAAAATTACTCTTCTACATCAAGGGTTTGTTTTTTGAGTCACTATCCTTTTTTTAAACAGAAAGATCCCATCAGATATTACTGTTGCTCAGTGGTATAACTGAATTCTAAGAAGTATGCGGACTTCTGACATTTTCAATGAGGAAAAATGAGAAATGAACTATACCTTAGAGCTTTATTTGTAAATGTATATAAAATTGCTCAGTACCCAAATACAGCAGATAAAGAATCAGCTTCATTATGTCAAGCAAACTCAATAAGCTTTGGTTTTCAAGAGCAAAGACCAGAAAACACAGCATTGCAAATAAACTCATCAATAAGCCACACAGGTTTTTGTTTGATGTCATTTGTAACTGACAACTTGATCAATCTTACATTGAATAGTCCCTTAGAAATACGAGAGTAATAGGAGCAGAATCTGTCTCAGGTCTTTTGTTGAATAGCGGTTCTTTTGGTGGCATTCACAAACCTGTCCTAGCCTTCTTCAGCTGTTTTTTTTGTATAAAACTATCTCACCCATTGAGACAGCAGAAAATATTTCATGGGACAAATTGCATGTCATTGATAGTTAATGGTCAAAATGAACAATTCACAGATAACCTCATAGTTTGACAGGTATTATTCTAAACTTTTTTTTTTTTTTGGTTCAATCTCTATGAAGAATGAGTGCTTGTGCAGAAATCAGGAGTTCTTTGCAAATAAGTCACCCACCAAAAAAGACTATTAATTTATCTTTTTTTTCTGTCTGCAAACATTGTCTAAGGGGTTAGCTGTACAGCTATTTTAATTAAAAGAACAGATGAGATTTTTCTCATTTTTAACTTTGCAGCCATATGCTGTAATAATTAATAATGCTTAATAGGGCTACTTGCAGGCTGAGACTACTTAAAAGACTAAAGATGTCTAGGATCAGGGCATATGGCCTTTGTTGTAAGCCACATGCACCGAGGAATAAAGGCAGCTAAGCCCGACCTCCTACTCTTACTCTGTCACTCAGTGGCTGTTCACACTGTGATTCCTGCTGCGGGGAGAAGACAACTGCTTTTTTTATCCTTCTTCTTTATTTTTTTCCTCCCTTTTTTTAAATTGTTTTAAATCCATACAAATGGGGAGAGAAGTAAGAACATTTGGGAGAAACCTGACTCCGTCCTTGCATTTTCCTTCCCCATTTACCCAGCTGGGCAGGCAGAAAGGGAAAGTCCCGAAATCAAAGGAGACAGGGCCTGATCCAGTGTGCCCTCTCAGCCGCCCTTCCCATAGGCACAGCTAAATCCATATCAATGCAAAAGCAAGGTGCTTCTGACAAAACAGCAGTCCCAAGTCCAGACACACACATCAGGACATTTATGGACTGGCAGGAGCTTTGCTGGTGCAATGCTCTACACAGCTATCCAGCTCTGTAGGGGTAGGGCTGTCGTGCAGCCTCCAAGGTCTGATCCAGTACCCGCACATACCACTCTGCCTCTCCAGGACAGAGAGGCAGGAGCTGCCTGAGGAACCTTTCTGTATAACAAACACCTACACTGGGTGCTACAGTCCAGTTCTGCAGAGATCTTTGAAGACCGACCACTTGAACAGGTGCTTCAGAGGGTGAAGGTGATTATGAGAACACCTCAACCAGGCCATTACTGTCTTATTCAGTTGAGCTTTTTCAGGGAGACTGGATTGCTCATCAGTAGGAACTGAAATGATCAAATCATGATTGCTAGATTGCCAGATCTCTATTAACAAAGAGTGAACAGCATTTTGCCTGGTCACAGGAGAAAGCGGTGATTTCTCAGTTGCTGTGGCTACAGGCAAGAATCCAAAAAAAAAGATTAACAAAAACCGTGTTAGTGGATAATCCCTGGAAAGGTAGTCTAAGAGAAGACTTTCTGCCCTTCTGTCAGCATCAACCAATCTTACCTAGATTCCTGATTTGATAGCTAAACCTTGAGAAGGTGCTAATTTAAGGTAGACAGCTGGCCAGTGTCATAAAAGCTTGCTGTAAAGGAGATGTACATCTCAGCACCAGGTGTCTTCTGATCTCTGTCTCACCTGCTCATCTTCACATCTGCTGCTGCCACTGCCACCTCAGGAAAAGGCAATGCCAGCTCAGGGCTTCATTTCTCATCAGATAAATAGATTTAAATGGTCTAATTCACCTCAGCCAATCTATCTCCATTTTCCTAAAGGATCATACCATCTGTTCCTGAGCTTGATGCTAGCTAGCCAGGAGCAGATAAGAAGATTTTCTGTGGAAAATGTCACTGATTTCTCCTGGGAAACTAAGTCAGGGATTCCTGAGAGACTTTGACACACTATGCCCCACTGCGGTAATGTAAAACTGGATACTGTATCTCATCTGTCCTGTGATCTTTACAAGGATACTGTGTGAAATGCTAGCAAGAAAAGTATTTTCACAGCTATTTTACATACAATAGTTGGGCTGTCTTATCTTGTGGGTCCCAGTCACCAGCAGCATAACTTTATGTGCTCTAAAGTTGAACTAACTGTTACGTACACTCCTTCACTGCTCTCTGCCAGGTATGGACAGGTCTGGCGTAAACCTGAGCAGTCATCTTCTGCTGAAATTTCAATGGGAGTAAGGCAGGGAGAGAGAGGCGTTTGGGGGAAATATTATTAATTTTAGGGACAGTGTGTACACAAAGGAATTCCATGATCTGTGAGCAGGTGACTAAGCTGATGACCCAGGAAGTTACTTCCAGACAGTTGTAGCATGTAGATTTGTTTGGTGAAGGCAAATGAACCAACAGTTAGCCTTGGATAAATCTAGTCTCATCTAAAGAGGATGCTTGAACTTTGCTTCATGATTGGCAGAATATTTTATTAAGATGCTGCACATGGTCTTTAAAATACTGAATTCTTACCTTTTCGTGACATTCTTCAAGAAATTATAGTGTGTCTCTGATAATTAAATCTCTGTTTGCTTAAGGACAGTAGATTCAAGGTTAGTCACCAAATTCTTTTCTTTTCAAACACCTAATTTATACAATGGCTGAGCTTCAATCTTGAATGAAGTACATGGATGCCATGATTAACATAATTATATGTCAATCAATTTCTTCTTATCCCCTGTTCTATCCATTATGACTAAACTTTAATATCACCTGTGAGACTGGCAGGGGGATCATGTCCACTCTTGCACAAGAGGACTTGTGCTACACAGGACTGAGCTGTTCAGGATTCCTGTGGGATCTTTCTCTCGTCCCAATTACCTCTGGCTCTGTGAACCAGTGTGACTGCTTAGATTGCTTGATGGCAGAAAGGTCAAGAGCTCACAGAGCCTTCCGGGAGTCAAGGCAGTCCTGCAACATTTCTTAGCCCAACTCTGACAATGCACGTGCTTTACTGTGTGCTCATGCATAAACCTTGCCCTAGACTCTAATGAACTAAAAGCTTGTGATTACTGTAGTGCATGTTTTAACCTAGATCTGTCTAATTCAAGCAGGTGGTTAGATAACCTACCATTTAACCCAGCATTTGCCCTCTGATGGAGTCTAGCCAAGAGCTAGATACACTGGATATTATTTGAAGCTGGCTTTGAAATGACCTGATTTTAATCAAAGGCAACCTAATCAGCCTCATTCTGGTAAGTGTAGTCCACAAGAGAGATGAGCTTCCCCTGAAGTTTCCATCCTTTCTATTCTCAGGGAAGGATCTGAAAAAAATTCTTAAGGGTCTATATATATCAATAGGAAAGTATTTATCATCATTTCACTCCCTGTTAATAATTTTTTACCTGTTGCCACGGAATTATTCATAACCAATGTTTCGGTGAGTGATGGTGATATGCTATGAAGTGTGTTTGTTTATGTTTCTGATAACCTTTTGAAGCCTATGTCTGAGTATTTTTAAGAACCCAAGAGCAATTTTTATTTATTCTACAATTTGCTACAGCAGTGTGGATGAAAAGAGCTTTTGCACTGGAGCAAAACTTGATACCATTTTGTGACTTTACATGTGTTTCTCAAAGTATATATGGATTAAACTTCTAGTAAGGAGAGTATGTGGGTGGATGTTGATCAAATAGGTGAATAATTGTAAAAAAATTATACTTACCACATCATATTATAAGCATCCTTTCAGTATGTTATAGCAAAAGATTTTCAGAAACTGTACCACTTAACTTAAATGTGATTTGAATACAGTTAAGTGGATTCTACTGGTTTTGGTAACAAAATGCAGGTGATATGCACAAAAAAAAAATGTAGTGAAATAGTACAGCTAGCTAACAGTCAAGTTTTCACATACTCATACCTTATTCTAAATTTTATTGTTTCCTGATCTGGGAAGCCTCAGAAAATGTATTGGAGAGTATTTTGATAATCCAAGTGCATTTATAAGTAATGATAAGATAAATGCTCATGCCTAAAATGCCTGTAGACCTTTCCATAGTGGAAGTTTGTTCAAAAGTGATATCAATATAAGTTTTTACTAAAATATCAAAACCTGCTGTCTGAAACTGGCAACAAGTGCTTAGTCTGAAAAAAAAATCTAACCAAAGATTAACAAAAAGCTGCTTTCTGTTCCCTGTTAGTGTTGAGGACCTTAGCACTGCACACATAGTATATAAATAAACCACTATGATCAACACCTGAGAGCTTATAAATGTCTGAAATGTATGGCGACAATTTGCAGAACTTCTGCATGGGTCCCTCATGCCCACTTACAAACTATTTGGATAATCTGGAACCTGTTAGGCAATACCGTATACCATTGTTCGCTGGTCTCCTCTAGGCTTGCACAGCACAATAATAAACACTGAAAGGAACGCTTCAGTTTACACAGGGGAGTCGCAGAGACATGCAGCTCTCCTTTGCTTTTTGTGATGCAAGTGTGCCTGATAAAATGAGTTGCAATTGAATTGCCTTAGCCACCTGGTAAAACCATGCCTGCTTTCAGCTACCAGTCTTACATCTTAGTAGTTCACTGTTTTCACCCAGATTTGCACTCCATGTGTCTGAGTGTTTGTATTACTGAAGTTTTATCACTCGGTGTCTGTTTGCTGCGGAAAACTAGGTCTAGAAAATGGGGTATGTTTGGCTTGGTTCACTTTGACTACAACACTATGGATTCAAGAATATTTGGCAACCAAATTCCCCTCAAACCGATTGTGGCAAGTGGATGAAAATTCCACAGAGGTCTCTGGACTTCGTTTGGAACTGACCTGAATGATTGTTACTCATCAGGTATAGCTGATCATTACAAAACTTGTAAGTGTTTCCAAGCTGTTCCCCAATTTATCACACAGTTTGGATTAAAAAAAATTATAATAAAATCAAGTTATAATTGAAGCAAAGGAACAGTACAAAGAACAGAGAAGGTCCTGTTCACCTTCTACCCTCCTCTGTTATTGCTTCTTTCTGCTCTTTTCCCCTTCTGTGCTTTTCCCCATCCATACTCCCTTCACATATCCCTCCCATCACTTATTCCTACACCATCTAAAATGCTTTTGAGTCCTGTTTCAGTTCTGGTATTCAATAGATGTGAGTCCCATTGATTTGTGCCAGGGCTGAATTTTGTCCCCACACCATACCAAATTGCTTCTGCACACACATGGAATGCCAAATCAGTGTACAGTAATACTACTTTGTAGCTACTTTATTACTCATTTACACTTGGCATGAAATTTATACCCTTATTGGTGTCACTGCTGAGTCTGGACTGTCACATAAATTTGGTCCTGTTCCTGTACGAAGCTATCTGCTTTAGAGGACAGGCAGTGGATACAGCACCTAACCCTTGTAAATTATCACCTCAAAGTCTAATCAAGTCATTACACCAAACCAATCAAAACTTCTTTCTGTGTGATGTTGTTGTAAAAATGAGGTTGTTCTCCTCCCAGTTCCCAGTACACATGAGTCAACACCACTGTTGACTCTAATTAGCACACTTGGTAGATACAAAAGCTTCTGAGCCAAGGATTTAAGCAGGCAGGGAGACTGAACTTTTTGTCCCGGCCCCAGGTCACAGCAGGTTGATGAACAAGAAAGTCCTACTTGTTCCTTAGCTATAGCTGCCTTCTGTTTTCTGGGACTAGCAGCCTGGCACCTTCCACAAGCATGTTGTTTTCATAGAAACATTTAACTCTAGTCTCATAGCATAATATAGGTATTTTTTCTCTCTTTTAGGGGAGTTTTAGAGTTACTAGGACTTCGGTTTGAGTAGGGATTACAGGATTTTGACCCCTCTGGGATCTTTGTCCTAGATTTCAGACTTGGCAGGTGGACCATTTTGTAACCAGTTGACATTTTAGTGGCTAGTTTGTGAGTCAAATATCCTGCTTTATGTTTTCCTTTTTGGTTTGGATAGGTTTATATGGGTTTCTGAAGTATTTGGGAAAGTTGCATGAGCTTCGTGATACCACTGCACCTTCCTTGAGCCAAAGAAGTTGCTTTCCTCATTGAGAAATCTCACTTCAAAGGAAGTGATGTTTTTCACATTACTGTTTCAGATGGCTTTTATTTCCAAATGTCTGCATCACGCAGAAAATCTGAGTTTATCCTGGTTTGTGGTATTTCTGATTTATTTTTTCCTATTTAGAGTGCTCTTTTTTTTCTACATGTCCACTTTCTTCACGCACAGGCACACACACACACACAAATAAGTAAAAATTGGAGTGACCTCTGGTCTTATTTCAGTTTGAGGAAAGAAAATAAGAATGTAAAAAGACTTTGGATCTCAGCCATTACAATGAAAAACATCTGTTGAAGCCTTTGCATGCATAAATTTATCTTACCATGGGCATGATTACTAATTAAAATTCAGATTTTTTTTTCTATTAAGTTATTTCAGCTTCATAATCTTAAAAAGGAAAGGTGGAAGCCTGTTGCACTTTGGTGTTGCTGTAAAGTAGATTTTATTCTAGGCACTACCTGATGGTGGTCCAGAGAGCTGGATGACCACACAATGCTGGCTCTATTGTTCTCTTTCTCACTGCTAAATTACATAAAATAGTTTCCTACTGTTGTGTTTCCATGTAAGCAACCAAACAAAGTACTATAGAGGAATCATGGACTCCCAAATTAGAGGAGTGGCTTCTACGACTGTGAATGTGAAAGGTGGCTTGAGGCGAATCTGTAAAACTACTATTCATATTTCAACAGATCTATCATATCTGAGGAATGCAATGTCTCCAGAGTTGCAAGGACACCAAATTCCTATGACCGAGGTTAGTTTTGGCAGTCTGGCTAAGAATGTGTATTACACAGTCTTGCTGGGATACCGATCTGTTTTGGGATCTGTGCTGGAGTCAGAACTTGTCCTTGCCTAAGTCATAACAGCTCATCTGAAGAGAAAGAAGCAGCCAGACCTGGAAGGACATCAGTCCCCCTCCGGGCTGGGCAGGGAGCCCTCAGGAGAGGCTTGTGCAGAGCTCTTCATGCTCTCTCCCCTCAGAAAAATTTTGGTGAAGAAACAGGAAAATACTTTTTCCCACAACAGCTCCCATCACACAGCTTTCTTCGACATGGAATTTTTATATAATTGCACTGATGAAACTTCTCCCTGTGATCTATTTTCCAGGACTTCTGCAGGTTTAACAATGAAAGCGAACTGAGGTGAATGTGTGCTCTGTACGGTTCTTTTCAAACTAAAAATACATCTTCTACAAAAAATCCCCTCTTCATGCCCCTGTGTTGTTTTTTTGGTTAGGTTTGTTGTTGTTGTTGTTGTTGTTTGTTTTTTTATTCCACAAAACCCATATCTAATCTAAAGGCATAAATCACTTTGCAAGATACAGTAAATCAATGGGTGTGTTATGCTGCCTCAAATGGTTAGCTAACGAACCTGGTCATGGATTTTCTTAGCAATGTTTGATAGAAATTGTAAATGATGCCTGTTTTTATTGGAGTGAAGTAACATTTAAGCACAGGTAATACAGATGATAAACTTGCAACACTAGCAAACTGAAAAACACATGGGACTCATATGTGTGCCAATTCAAATACAGCTTTATTAAACACACCTGATTTTAAGCTACCTTTTAGTACTCCATTTAGCAGTTTAATGAGAACCAGTTATAGCTTACTTGGGGTTTTTTCCATGTTCAGAATTCAACAAGCTACCCAGCTGACATGCATATCCATTTAGGCAGATGGCATCAGAAAAATCCAATGAAGGCCTTTACTGTAAGCAAATATAGGATATCTATGTGACCTTCTAAACTAACACATCATTTACACAGTCTGCTGAGAACATCTGAAGCAGAAGCTATCAGTGTTTCCTTGAGACCTTTTAGCATAAAGGCTGTATCATGAATTAAAGAGCTCAAACTGTTGACTACAAGGACTCTGGCATTACGACTAGAGAATGGTACCTAGCAGTGTCCATTCTTACATTAACATCTGCAGCCATTGAAATGGCCACTTGCTGCTGAAGGCAGGGGAGCAGGCTATTATGGACATGTTATAGAGTCCTCTTTCAGCTGCTGTTTTGCTGAAGTGCCAGGTGCAAAAGATGTGCTCAAAAAGAGACTATAGAAGAGGGTAATGGTCACATCAATTACAAACTGATAATTGCTCACTCACTATTTCCTTGGTATTCAGCCAAGTAGCTGTTTCAGCAATTATTTTCCTGTTCTTTATTTCTATTAATGGTGTGCCCAATATTGGGGACTGTTTCCCTCTTTTATGGCTTTAATTCACTATTGAAATCCTGGAAGTGTAATGTATAGCATTAGCTCTAGAGCATATGATTAATGTAATCACAAGATCAGCTCTGGAAGGAATCCACCCTGTAGTTTACATTAGCTGTTAGATGACCTAAAATTCTCCCCTCTCCCCCATCTCTGTGCAAAGAACTAGTTACGTGTTTTTATTTTTCTTTTTGTTTATTCTTATGATTTTCTAAGTCTGGTGAAAGAGCTGACTGCCTGCCATTTTCCACATTCACAGTAACCTTATAGTTCTGAGTTCTGTTGTCAAATGCACAGGGATGATGAGGGTCACAGAGCACCATAAGTCTTTGTTAGCTTTGCTACTGCATCTGTGGCTGCTGATTTATATAGGTTAGAATACAACCATTCAGAAAGATAGTCACAAAAGCCTGCGAGCATATCTTTTTTTTTTTTTTATTGGCAGTTCTTCATCTTTATTTTCTGGCTGAGATATGAGGAGTGACACCCTTTGTGTGAAGTAAGCAAATCATTACTTTTTAGAGAGAGGCAAAGTAAGACCATTCAATTTCTTTAGTTATCATTTCTTTTTTCAAGTAAGAAATTTTGGCTTACACAAGGATTTCAAGATTAAATGCAAGCTGTCTATATTTTATTTAGGATCTAGAAATGTAGATTCTGCCTAAAAAAAATAAAAGTTATAAATAATTAAATTCTGTGGCAGCATATACCAGTTAGCAAAAGAGGCTAAAAGAAACAAAACCTGAAATTTGCCTTCTCTGAGAATAAGAAATTGAACTATTTGAAGAGGCCAATTATGCAAGCTGAGATCAATATAACATTAAAAATCAGTTAAGATGAAATGCCAGACGATGACAGATTATCATATGAATTAGAACTTTCCTAGAAGGAACAATTATCACAACACCTGTTAGAAGCTTTCTGTTGTTACTTCAGTACAGCAAATCTCCTCTTATCAATGAACAAAATCCTCAATGATATTGACTGAAAAAAGCTGGCAGATTCCCTACTGTGGTAAAGAAGTCAGGGAGCAGTGTAACAGATAAAGCGCCCAATAAAATGTGGTAGGTTGCAGGTGGGGAGCTGGAGATGAAAGTGATCAAATTATTTTTAACAGATTTCTCTAGAATATGAGACTTCTCACAGATATCCCCAAAGCTGGCGATGTTCATAATCCCTGAGCAGTTTTCTTGATAGCTGCAAGAAGGCTTTGAGTGGCAGTAGCTACATGCTACCGTGCAAAGTTTTGAGATAAGTATTAGATTCAGCCAGTGAATTAAGATACTATACAAATCCCCAACAGCAACTGAAATAAAAAATTATTCCCTGCCACACAGATTAAGCAGAAATAAAAGGTAGGAGACTCTGGGGTTATTGTTTGTGCTGTTTGGAAATGGGGATGTTGAAACTCAAGAGTGCACAGAGTCTATTTCTGGCCTCCCTCACTGGCAATGTATGCTAATTGTTTTATTTCTAACCTCAGAAACCTGAGGCTAGCAAATCTGCAGCCAGCTAATTATCTAATCCTGTGTTTCAATGTCATTCAGCCACAAACAAAATTTGCTGCTTGATTCATTTGTCATTTTTGATGAGCATTATTAAATCTACCCTAGCTGTATCAAAATAAAGGTTGAGTCTACCCCAAGCAAAGTGGATCCCTTTCCACTACAAGCCATCTCAAATACCTGCTGGCTCTGCAGGCAGGCATCTTCCTGCCTCCCCAGGGCAGTCTGCTTGCTGTGAGCTGATGCAGTGTCACTTGCCCCTTCCACCTTGAAGTGCTGCTTTGTGATGGCAGTTCACAAGCCCGGGAGAAGTCAGCAGTCCTTCCTCATCTTTTCAATATGGTGCCATACAGAAATCCCAATCTGCACTTCCCTGTGAGGAGGAGAGTGTATACAGAAAATAAGTATAAATTTTCTTGTGGTTATTGCACCCAAATACAGGGCAGGGAGCACAATCCTTACCTTGGAGCTGCTGTGCTGGCGGAGTGGGACTGCAGGAGGAAGACTGTGCGGAGGAGCTGGGCTGCATAGCAATGCTACGGCCTGGCCACTGCATTGTGCAAGTGCCCTAGTTGGGAAAGCCAGGTCTCATCCAGCCAGCACTGCCTGCTGAAAGCACAGTCGCCTGCCCCAGCTTGGGACTGCCCTACCCCACTCCTGACTGAGAAATGAACTGTAATCACAGCCAGACACTGCAGGGGAGTACTTGCGGTGAGTGCTGTATATGGCAATATGTGGGAAGGGTTTTAAGCCCCTTGTCGCAGTTACAGCGAGCACGTAGGATGTTGTTCTGTGTTTTCTCTCTTTCCTGAACTTTTAACCTCATCTTACCTCTAGCCATGCTCAAAATGACAGCCACAGAAAAAAAAAGGGGGGGAGGGGGGGAATGCTTTCCATTCCTTTCTCTGTCTAAATATGCAAATATACAAATATGCTTAAGCTGGCCATAGGCTTTGGTACTGCTTTCTCTCCTGCTGAGTGATTCCATCCTCCCAGCCAATGCAGTGGTCCCCATGAGTAAAAGGGAGATTATTTCAAGGTAGAGTACTTTATTGTAAGACAGATGCCAAAAGAAAGCAAGAAAGCACTTAAGAAATTTTAATGGACGACGGTTTTACCGATGCTCTCAACTTTGAGCTAACATATGGAGTATTATGAGCTAAGTCATCCAATTGTATATGCTCACATTTCCAAAAAAGAAAACATTTTAAGGAGTATAACCTCTTAATGTTACTGGAGAAGGTTATTCACTTTCCAGTTCACTTCTTGTTGATTTGTGGATATTAAAAATGAAAAAGCCAAAACCAGTTCTTAGCTTGGCCAGCGAGATCCACATCAATGCATATCTGTCAGTGCTACCCACTTAGCCTGTGGTTCCTCAGTGTAACTCGACAGAGGGTCAGAGCTGTTCTGACATCTCCACAATGGGAGTAAGATGTGGTGACAGGCAGTGCTGAAGACCCAGAGATGTCAACAGAATCTCCAAATATCCAATAGCCTTGAAAACCAGAACCCTTAGCTGCAGAAAGACAGTAAGTTTGTCTAATGCAGGAAAGGCAATCTTGCATGAAAAAGGTCCTTTAGACAGGATCAGTGAATACCTAGAGATACTGGGGTACCTAAACATTTATGCATCTTATTTGTGGACTGCCAGGCTACCCAAAAAACACCAAAGTAATTTTACAGCTGACTATCAAACTTCAACTCACCACATTTTTACAACTGAGAGTTGTGACAATCTTTTTACACTTCTTTAACAAATCCCAATAGAAAAGATTTCTAAATTATTTTTTCTCCATTTGGGATCTTCTCCTAGTAAGTAACTGTGGCACTATGTGATGCACTTTAAGTGGGATATTTTATTTTCATTTAGTTCACTACTTTCTTTCCCAAAGTACCTCATAGCTTGCAAGGAAGATAATAAAAATCATAATATTTATTCTTTTGTATTTTGCAAGAGCAAGGGTAACTATGGTTTCGGATTAGGTTTGGAATTTGTGAATATATGTCTTGTAATCTAGTATCTACACTTTTGCTGTCTGCACTTGTGCAGTTAAATGTATAATTAGAATTTTGGGAGACACAGGCTTACATTTCCTTTTACCATTTTCCATTTACCACAGACTTGGTTAATCACTTAAGCTACCGTGCACTGGCATCCCAAATGGTGTTCAACAACAATGGCATCATTGGATATTAGGAAGAAATTCTTTACTATGAGGGTGATGAGACACTGGTACAGGTTGCCCAGAGGAGTTGGGATGCCCCCTGCATGGAAGTGTTGAAGGCCAGGCTGGATGGGGTTTTGAGCAACCTGGTCTGGTGAGAAGTGTCCCTGTCCGTGGCAAGGGGTTAGAACCAGGTGATCTTTAAGGTGCCTTCCAACCCAACCCATTCTGTGATTCTATGATTCTATGATTTCAAATTTCCAGAGTTAAAAAGGGAGGTAAGGCTAAGTTCATCACATGCCATGTGATGCCTGTGATTCTATTAGCTGCCAGTTATACAACAAAGCAAATAGAAAGACTTGGCAAGTTGAGGAAGCCTAGAAGGGAAGGTTGACATAATTTTGTTCAGATACTATTATTACTCCATGAAACCGCTGTGAAATACCTAATAACTCTTGAGGGAACACTGAGAAAAGGAAATTTGGTTGCTTCCTGGACACTCAGACTGTTGCTTTAGTTAGCAGAGTCTTGTTGAACCTGAGATCTTGTCTTGGTTAATGAATTGGAGTATAAGGTATGTAAAAACTGGTGGGGACATGATTTCACTGTGGTTGCTGCAACTGATGGATACAGATGTGAAGGCATGGAGGTGCAAATTTTCTCATCACTGCCAAGGAAGAAGGTCCTGTTTCACCTTCATAAATCTCACTACGTGCCCACTCTCTGCCATGTTGTCCCACCTCTTCATTTGGCCCCACCCTCCATGAGCCCACTCAATTCCCCAGGCTGACAGGAAAGGCAGCAAAACCATAGGCAATTCTCTTCTGGTTTTGACGAGTTAAATCTCTCAGCTAATAGACTCTGCCACAAGGCAAATGTGGGAGGAAGGCCAGAGACAAGGAAGGAAGAAGGCTGAGGGACAGACAGTGGAAGGAACAGGGCAAAGGAGAGCTAGCAGGAGGTGTTTCCAGCTTAGCACATGAAACCAGAGTGAGAATGTGTGCTTGAGGCAGAGGAGTACCACCACACAAAATTCTGCACATTTTCATTAACCTGAAAAAAGAGCCTCTTAAAAAATCTGCAACTGTGTTGTGAATGCTTATATAATAACATCTCTTTTTGTCAAAAAGATGAGCAATTTGGATCTGGAAAAAAACAAAAGGAAATTTTGATTAGTCCTGCAGACAGGGTGTAGGTGTTTATTTGAGTGAGGGATATTTCTGTTTTTAAAGAATTGTATTATATGCTGCTTCTTTTTATGGTATGGACTACGCCGGTCATTCCTAAATACTTTTGAAGCTACCACATTCTCCTTTCTCTCCTGACTTAAAGATGGTCCCTGGAAAAGGCTGCAGGGGAAAACTTATGAACTGTATACAGAAAAGTGTAAGTGTCCAGTTGACACTCCACAAGTGTGATGCAGATGTTTCAAATCATATTTACATCCCATGAATGTGTACTGAATAAGCATCAACTGAAATGCAGAGTTCCAGATAGAGGAATTATATTGATAACCTTGTAGCCTAGTTACCAAATCTTAAAAATACATATTGGTACTTCAGTGACTATTAAAAATGCTTTGCTTATGTTCTTATACCATCAGTTATGCATGAAATGATTGTGTGGTGTTTCTTACCAGGCCCTGAGTTTATCTATTAGCACGACTTATGTGGAGAGGTAAAAGACTGTGGGATCTTAAGGGTTAAATTTGACAGTTTCAGGTAAAATAGGCTAAAGACCCTTCTCCACAGATCTAGTGGGTGGCAAATCTGACTAGCTTCCACCATAATTTCCACAGAAAACTTACTGGTTCCCTTTTCCCACAGAGATTTTCAGAGAGCCATTAGATTAGTGCTAAAACACTCCCAGGTCCTGCCCTTTACTTACTGTCCATGTTGCAATCAGAGGTCTGTACACATATTAGAGCTAGAGTTAACCTCAGGTCCTGATAACAGCGGAGTGCTGCTGGCAGCAACTAAATAGGCAAAGTCCTGGTGTCTCATTGCTGTGGTAAGTACCATCCCCCTCTCACCAGCGACTTTAAACTTATTTGGTATTCTGCAGACAAACCTCCAGCTGTATTACAGATGTAGCATCCAATGGGCCTGTTTAAAGTCCTGCTCGCACTGTTCTAATAGCTTTTCCTCAGGGTAGTTTGCACTGCAGTTGTATTTTAAGTGAGAAATCATCTTCAGGGTTGGTCTGGATGCCTTTCAGATGCTCACTGTTGGAAAACCCAGGTGACACTTCAGAGTCTGTAACATCTCAGCCGTAACATGGGTGAGGAGCAGGTGTTGAGGCAGCCATGAGAAGTCACCTGTCACTCTCTGCAGAGGTAAGCAGAAAGGGTACCCTGAATTTTTTCCCATTCTCCGGCATCTGCCTATCTGATTTAGATGAAGAAAATAATCTAGAGGCAGAAGGAAAGAAGAAACTCAGTAGTTGTTCCTGAGACCATTGTAGCTAGCTAATTTTGTGAAGAGAGAAAGAAGATACATCTGTTTAAACTCCCAGTAGTAAAACATCATTATGGGGCAGTAATGTAAATTGTATCATCACTATGAGAAAAAAACCACATCTGAGACCCAGCTCTTTAGGGTCAGAGCCAAGAGAAGCTTCTACAACAAGGCTCCACTGGGATTAGGGCATTGGAATGGGAATTGGTCCTAGCTATGTTTTCTACATTATTCAACAGCCTAATGACTCTTCTGCATGCAGTGATCTTTTAATGAGCAGCAAGATCCTGAGAAGAATAAAATAATTCCTCCAAACCAAGAACTTAACTTATGTTGAAATTAAATCAGAAACACCAAATGAATGTACTGACTAATCTGTATGAACATTCTGCCTAGGATGGATGACCATTTGGTCTAAGCATGCTTCATTTAACTGTATAACAACAAAAACTACTATAGTTGGAGTACTTAAAATTTAAAGGGTCCAGTGTTTCCCAGACATTTTTTTTCCTTGTGCCTAGGTCCTTACTAATTAAGGAAGTCCAACTTAATAGGTGGAGCAATACCAAAAAGGTACCAATAAAATTTTTAAAGCTCTCTAAAACATTTTAATACCTTATTTCACATGGCATATAGAGAGTTATGATGGTTTGTAAGGTATAAAGTTTTTATTAGTGCTCCATTGGGAAGACGGCATAACTCAATCACTGCTTTGCAACACATTTAATGCACATCACCACAGCATTTGACTAGCATACTTATCACAAATTAAAGTCAGTAAAATATTTGACTCAGCAGCCCATTACACAGTTACACAAAGAGAGAATTAACTGCAAACTAATTTATGGAATTAGTGGTCAGTTACAAAACACAACATAACCACACCAATTTTTCTCCAGATTATGCTATATTATTCCCAAAAGCTTCTAAATCTTGCTGTGTTTATCCCCAAAAATGTGGTACAAAAGCTATAAAATCAAGTGACTCGTGCTTTAACATCTTTTTATGAAACAAATGGTAAAACTGATACGGGAAGTATAACATCCATTTTCTCCCTCTCCCTTCACCTCCTTCCTCCTTTTCCCAACATTTAGAGTTTCATTTCAAATAAATTAAGCAGGATTAGAAGCTTCCCCTTACAAATGACTGCTTCTTTCCATGCTTGATGTGATCAGACAAACCCAGAGGTTGTAAGAGCTCGATCGTCCTGTCCCCAAAGTGCACTGTGATGGTGACACCACACATAGTACACTCATTTCTCAAGTGATAATTGCTCTTGATTTCCCTCTTACATAGGAAGCTAAATACAGAGGAGAAAATGGAGTGACTAGCAGAGCATCCCAGATGGCTTCTGTATGTGTCCAAAAGAGAAGAGAGGCTGGTCAGCCTCTGTTATTCTGTATGTCATCAACAGACCATCGGGAGATTAATTGTATTTTCAGCTGAGAATATCCTTTGAATTACAAAAGTCTTAGTTAAAAACTTTCTCTTATTTATCATGAGACAAACACAGATGGCTGTAGCATAGTGCTATGATATAGAATGCTGATCTTCTATAGGAAACTTGAAGTGTACAGCAGTAGAAAAAAGAAAAAAGAAAGAAGAAAAAAATGCTTAACAGAACTTGATTAAAGTGCCAGATATACAAGTGTGAAACAAGGATTTTAGTTTAGATCTTGAGATATTTAAGGAATAAAAACTGCTTCTTCTAGTAAGATGATAAGAATTATTTCAAACTATTCCTACTAATATTAGTCTATACCATTTGTATTTATAGAAGGCGCACTTTTCAAGGCTACATGTGGCTAAGAAATGAAGATTTTTTTGGTTAAAACAAACAAATGATCTCTTGGAATTGTTTTCATGGAAATATGAGGAAAGCCTGCTAGTTACATGTCATTTACCTGAAATCTAGAACACTGGATTAAAAACACTGTCCAATTTGAAGCAGAGATGTAGACAATAGACCAGAGAAATGTGATAACCATTGGGGCTGTGAAACAGTCTTGCTTTGGCTTGGATATTTAATTATTTATACAAAATAGAATATTCCCAATAAGAGACTAAAAACTTGGCAGCAGAGAATAAGAATGTATTATTTCTTGACATCCTTTTGAAAACCTATCTACAACTGGCTGAAGCATGTATATTTGAAAATTGCAGAGTTGCAAAAAATTCCAGTGCACTGAACATGCTCCATCCTCATACAGCTCTTATATGTCAGCTGGGTTGATTGTGTACCTTATCAGAGCTGCAAGAGAGATACAGGTCTCCCCTGACACTATTTGGTATTTACTAGACTGGAAAGAAGACTGCACATTAATTTAACATATTGTTTGCCATAAAACTGGAGAAGGAGGAAGAAACAACCTAACTAATATAGAAAGCTGCAGATTTTGAAAGAGGCAGGAATAAACATGCAAAACAGGCATGTAGATGAATGAGGTTTATAGGAGTCTAAGGGCACTACAAGAGTGATTGTGAAAAATGGAAGCGCTATGAACATTCAACTTCTGACTAGGAAATAAATAACCATCAGAGTGTATTTCTCTTCTTCATCTCTTAGCAGCTGGTCCACAAAGGACAAGATAGCCTATTCCCTTTCATTTAAGAATCTGGGAACCCAAATCTACTACAGACTTCTGCTTGGGAACATCAATGTGTTGTCAGTTTTTCAATTGTCCTTTTTTTCAAAAAATGGGCAAAAAACCCTGTAGATGTTACTAAAACAGTCAAAACCACATAAAATATCAGGCCAATTGCTCCATCAAGAGTGATAACAATCTCAGAAACTTCTAGTATATTCCAAATTTTAGTCTTAAACTTTTATGTCACCCATGCCTTATTAAATGACACCTTAATTTGAGAACTTCTAAGGGCTTTGAATATTTGATCATTTAATCTAAATGTTCTTTTAACTTCTTTTAACTTCCTTCTTAAAAAAATATCAAAGTGCAAAACATTTCAAAGAGCCAGTCCTTTATCAGCAGTTAATAGCTCAGTTCTGCTGTGCATACCCAGGTAAAATCCTCATTGAAATCAGTGTCTAAGTTCACTAGATTGTTTTAAATAAGTATGGAGTTCCTGTCCTGGAAAGTATATGGCTCAAATTAAATTGCTACAGCAGTTAGATTCAGAGGCTGCAGCCCAGGGGCTGGTGGGATTTATGACTGGCAAACACATATGATCTGGGAAGCTTAGGAAAGCCAGGGTAGACCTGGAAGAAAACTGGGGGCAAGGAGGGAAACTTGGGTGCCATTGTGGTGATTTAGAAGCAATGCAAATATGGCCTTGGACTTAGACTTGAGAAAACTTCATATTGTGCAGAAGTGACTACACATAGTATATACTCTGTGTTGTGATGAAGCCGTATGGAAATGCTTACTGAAAGGTTACTGCAACTCCAGCAAGGCAAGTGCTTCCATTTGCTTAGCAAAGAACAGTAGGGAATATCACCCTCCAGCCAGCTTTTGGCCCTGAAAACTATCAGTTTATCATCCCTTTAACTAAGGGTAGCAAGAGGTGCCTGGAAAGGGAGGTGTGCACTGTGTCCTCCCCAGCTGTGTTCCGTCATCATGGATGTCTTGCGGGGAAGCTGGATGTAGCTGGAATTTGTAATGTCTTCAGCAGGAAGTGTTTAGCTGCAGCCTGCTAAGGTGCTGCTCTATGACTGCCCGTAGCTGCCTACTCTCCATGTCTGCTGGAAATAGCCTCTTCCCACATTTGCTGTTTGGATCTAAGGTTATTGGAATAATGAGTGGTGAATTAGTCCTAATCCAGCATATTATCCCAAAACCATGATGAAGGTGAGATTTCCCTCCTACATGGGACTGCAAGCTGGGCGGAAGAGATGTGGACCTCCTGTAGTTTCTCCCTACAGGCTGCTGCCCGAGGGTGGAGGAGACAGTTTCACTTCTCCTTCAGGGCAGTAACTCCTAGATAGAGTCCCCTGCAAGTCTTTGTTTAGACCTCTACGTTTCAAGTGTTTCACTCAGCAAAAGATACTTAACTCGACAACATGAAAGCCATGCTTACAATATGAGGACAGATGTTCAACTCCATGGTAAGCAACAGCCATTTTACACCATGGATAGCAACTTATAAAGAGAATCAATTAAATTAATAGATAAATAAAACTGGTGATATCTATAATCTAAACATTATAATCATTGTTAACCTTACATTTCTTCTGTAAAATACAAACATTTTCATGAAAATAAACTTGCATGCAATCTTTTATATTTACTAGAATGTGAGACTAATGCAAATATCCACATATCATTTTCACATATTATATATAATACATATATTTATTTTTTAAAACTCGTGCTTGTTGTATACCTCTTTCCAAGTGACTCCATCTGGAAACACTGCTTTCTTAGAGACCACATCTCAGTTTAGGTTCTTCTGTAATGCTCAAGTTAAAGGACTGCTTGCGGAAGACAGTAGACACTTACAATCAGATGGGTTAACCAGAATCTTAACTGCAAATCATATTTGGAGTTGGCAACATCTCCTGTGAAGACAGCCTGAGAGAGTTTGGATTGTTCAGCCTGGAGAAGAAAAGGCTCTGGGGAGACCTCAGAGCAGTCTTCCAGTACCTGAAGGGGCCTACAGGAAAGCTGGAAAGGGACTTTTTACAAGGTCAGGGAGTGATAGGATGAGGGGTAATGGCTTTAAGCTGAAAGAGGGTAGATTTAGATTGGATATTAGGAAGAAATTCTTTCCTGTGTGGGTTTCCCAGAGAAGTTGTGGCTGTCCCCTCCCTGGCAGTATTGAAGGCCAGGTCAGATGGGGCTTTGAGCAACCTGGTCTAGTGGGAGGTGTCCCTGCCCATGGCAGGGGAGTTGGAACTTTAAGGTTTGGATCTTTAAGGTCCCTTCCAACCCAAACCATTCTATGATTGTATGATTCTAACATCTTGTATTCTACAGCAGAAAACTCTGAGGAAGATTTTCCATAGTAGCAACAATATTAGCTGTCGATTAGTATAACAGGTACTTCCAAAAACATATAATTATTTTGTGTTATGTTTGTCTTTTTGGCTAATATTTTTTGTTTGTTTGCTTTAGCTGATCATGGCAATGTTTTTGTTAAAGTTAACGGTGGACTGAGGCTTGTGCTCTACAATGGGCAATTACTACTTTTTCCCTCTGAGAAAAAATATGACTCCTATCCCATTTCATGCATGGCTTCCTGAGTTTGAGCACGTGTTTTCAGACATGGAAATGTCTTTGGTTTATTAAGACATTGACATGGATATCCCTGGAGGAGAAAGGAAAAGCTTAAACATTGAAATGAGGCTTGGAACTGAAAGTTCTTCACAGAATCACAGAATCATAGAATGGTATGGGTTGGAAGGGACCTTCTTGTCCCATTCATTTACTTGCTGGTGTTGTGTGTGTGGTACAAGGGAAATTTCATGAATACTGCAAGTCACACAGACTGTATATGAATCTAGATATTCACATTCAGAGAACAATGTATATACTTTTATGTTGAGCTTAGTGTTGAATCAGAGGTTAGAGATTAGCATTATTAATTGGTGAGAAAAGATATCTACTTCTACCTAAGAAAATGTATGGTACTACTATCATACTTGTAAGCTTAGAGAATTTAATTCTCTGTGTAGATCCCAGGTCTCTTGTATGCCCTGTTCTATCCTTAACTCACTGCTCATATTGCCATAAAACTGTTATAGGAAAACTCTTCTACTTCACATTCCAATGTCTTCTGGTTTTTTTGGTGGGTTATTTTGTTTGTTTGTTTAAAAGAAAGGAAAATAAAACCCCACAGCCTTCCTAGACCTACACAATTCAAAGGGAACTAACAATTCTGTATATCATGTTCTTCCCAGCCTCTTCTGTTCTGAATACAGTGAAATGCACAGAAAAAAGCAGAATTTGAGACTGGCTAAAACAAGTCTCCTTTGGGGCCACTGATGCTGAGCATTATTTCAGCTCAGAAAATATGTATGTAGTACCTTGCTATTTTACTTCCAGGTTCAAGCTTCAGCTCTGCTCCTAATTCTGCTAGAGAACTGAGGTGCTTCCTTCTTGGTGGACTACAGATGAAAAATTGGCCTGTCCCCTCTTAGTCTTCTGTTGTAATGAACTAAGCAGATGGAGTTCCTTAAGTTTCTTACTGCAAGCTGTTTTCTCTTTCTCCCTGCAAGCTGTTTTCTTTGACTCTTTATTTGCTTGTTCTACTTTTTCTGTATATAAATGTCCTTTCTAAAAAGGTCACCTTCCAGACACTTACCTGAATTTTACTATAATTAGTAACAATCATGGGTGACTGTTTTAAAACTCAGTGGGTTTGGGTGTTTCATGCTCTGGGTGCTCAACTTGAGAGGCCAGAAGTGGCCTAGAGCTTATGGAAATACATGTTTCTCTTCTTGAAAAGTCTAAAACTTATTTACATACAGCATCACCAAAACACAATTATCTCTGTTACTGATAACAGCAATCAAAAAGTCACATAAACAATGACAGACTGAAGAAGAAGCCAAAGTTTTGGATATATATATATATGAGGGCAAATAACAGTTCCTATTTAAAGATCTCATAGTACTTTTCATATTCACTGAGACAAGACCTTACTTTTTTAAGCCTGCATCTGAATGACCCAAACATAGTAATCATGGATGCGTGTAATTTTTTTCCCCTCCTCCTGCTTGATCCCAAATTTAAATCATAATGCTGAACTCGTGACGTCACTCTCAATCATTTCCACATGGCTTCACTTGTAGGATCAAAAAGAAGGTGAAGCTCTCTCGTGTCAGCAAAAAGCTGATTTGGGAATGGCAAGATAATTCAATGAAATTTCTAGTAATTACAAGAAGACTCAAAGAAGCCTGCAGGTAAAGTACTATTTTTTTTTGGTAAATATTTATTCTGCCTCGAATTTAACATGTTGGTAGAGGTTCAGTTGTAAAGGGGGCTGTACTCGTAAGGAGATCCTAAATCTTCAGATGCTCTGGTTCCTTTGGAAAATCTTTCCTGAATTTAAAATCCACAGGTGGATTCCAGAAAATAAAGCTCAGTGACAAACAGGGTAAGATAAGAGCACGTTGGGTTGTCCAGCTTCATACTTCCATTTTCTCTGGTACGTTAGTTTTCTAAAGGTGGCATTTTGGCTCCGATCGAATGGAAGGGCAAAGGTTACCGAACGTGAGGCTGTGGCTGCTGGAAAAGAGAACAACCACTACAATGGTGGCGAAAGACAGGCCACCAGACCTAAGCACGGAGTGATGTGGGAAACTGGCAAGGAGGAAGAGGATGTCATTTTCTGAGAAACCAGGAAATGAACTCTGCGTTCAAGCATTTCTATTTATGGTATAAGAATTGCAAATATCACAAGAGATATTTGATACTGAGATGAGGAAATATGTGTCAGGCCTTTTAGTTTCAAGGCTTTGTCTGTGCATGAGCTGCTTTTGTTAAAGGAAACAACAATGGAAAAGAAGGGATTTGGAAAAAAAAAGGCTTCTGCCGCAGCATTTCCCAAACTATTTTTCCTGTGCCCCTTTCCCAAGTGAATTCTACCATTCATGACCCTTCGTTCCCCCTTCCTCCCCTACTCATCCAGCATCCAGCATTCAGGATTACAGCCACCCATCTCAGCTTGCAGCTCTGCCAGTACCTCTCGTATCCCCCCCCTTCCCTTTCCCAGAGGGAGAGTCCTAGTTTGGGAACTGCCGTTTCCACTGGATTTCAGTTCCTGGCAACCTATCTGTAAAATACTTTGACCAAAAGGGAGCTGTTCCCCAGAGACTGTGATGCTGATTCTGCTGAGTGATGCTGGTGTTGAATTCAGGGTAAATCTCCTGGCTGCACACCAGCATGGTCCTGCTGGGCTTGTCACTAAGTGTGTAAAATGAGAAAACCTCTGCAATGCAGTTTTTTAAGTGTAGTGCCTCACTCTTCTGCCCCTGAGGTTAGCTGCACTGCTTAGCAATATGTCTCTGGGTTCATTTCTATTCTGCTGAAGACCAGAAACTTTCTCCTTCTTCTGCCAATAGCCTTTATTAATTCAGATAGTTTTCCTTCAAGTTTCATTAATTCTATGTTTTTTTTAAAAAAAATCAAGCATTACTTGGGGGGAGGGGGAAGCGAAAAACACAGTTTTCACTGCTCTTTCTGGAAATGAGCAGTTATAAACTATGTAACGCTTCTATGCCTGGGTCTTTCCCAGAGCTGGTTCTCATCCCCGCTTTTCATTTACACTGCTGGCTCACCAGAGCCACTGACTCACTTGCCTGAGTGAGTGGCTGCACATCTCCTGGAAGCCATTTGCTCATCCCTTACAAGGTGGAGGCAACAGCAATGCTCAGCACTATTTGTTTATCTATCCAAATATAGATTTTAAAGGCTCCTCATAGTCATTTGACTTCAAAACATCTTGGCCCCAGAATAGCAGGTAATTAAAACAAAGAGATGCTTCTATGGAAATTCTGCTCTTTTGTTCAAAGGTTTCTGAGTTACTCAATCATCTCCTCTCTAAACTAGTGTATCCTTCTCCTGGTGTCTGTTTATTATGTCAAGGCTAAAGCATATGTATCTAAAACAAGGAAAACAATAGTGAGATGTTTTGAGGAGAGTATGGAAGCGAAGGGAAACAATTAGAAGTTGTGATCTCAGTGGCATTGCTAGACATGAGGCGCTTGCCTGGCCCACGCACACTGACTCTGTGTGGGGGACACCAGCATGTCAGGCACCCCATTTCCCATATCACCCTTTCTCTGAGACCCATTTTGTTTTCCTGCCATGCATCAAAGTCAGGAGAAATTGCTAGGTGTCATCATGGTCCTTGTCATCTAGGGCACCTTGCGTGGTTCCCCTTTGTGACAGTGGGTGAATTAGGATTATATGGGGAGAATTTTTTTTTGCCTGAAGCCTGAGAGCTGCTGCTACTCACTGGGGATAAGTCTATCAGTAACAAAATATGTCACAGTTCCAACCCTATGCACACGAGAGGTTTCTCTTGTAAAGTTTGCTGTGAGAGGCTGCTGATCTCCCCGCAGGCAGCCGTTGCAGGCTGTGTGGAGGCTGCTGCCATGTGCCAGAGCCGCTGGCTCTGCCCGGCAGAGGATGTGAAGCAGCTCCACAGGGACCCCAGAGAGGACGTCCATCACAGTTCCTGTCAGGCCAGCACTTGAACTTGCGTGACATGTAGGTGATTGTTAAATTTGTTTCCAAGACTGCTTGCAATATAAAAAATAGACAGTGACAAGACTGTGCTGAAATAAGATCTGATGTGAAGCCACAGCGGTTTTCTACTTTAGAAAGATTTTGTAACATGTTTGAATTGGCCACGTGGCTATCTTTGGCTGCAATTGCTAATCCTTCAATGTCCTTAACTGGTGTCCTTGATACTCTAAATTAGCTAGTATTTTTAGAAGATTTAAATTTTTATTTTTGATTATGCAACGGATATATCACTGGTTGTTTTTCATGTTAGTATGATTAAAATGCTTAATCCCCTCAGAGAAATGTGCTATGATTTAAACCACTCTTAGAATTCAGCCTTAAGATTTAGGACAGTAAAAAGCCAAGTTAATTTAGGAGGCAGCAATTTTTCCAAAAGGTTTTTTCCCTCTCCTAAAACATTGGGACAGATTCTTTGCAGAGGCAAACTCGATGCAAGTGCTATACTGATATGGGGGGATGTCTTCTGCATTCATAAAACTGGGGTGCCCCAGGAGTGGGGTCCCAGGCCAGCAGAGAGTTTCTAAGGAGCTGAAGGGACTATGACAGCAAAGCAGTGAGTGATGTGTCCCAAGCTGACACTGGGGACAATTGAAAGTCTGCATCAGTGTCTTTAGGAAAAGTCAAAGTTGTCCGGTTCTCACCCTGTGGACAAGACCTGAGGCTTAATTCAGAATGGGAAGCACTCTCAGCAGTGACTGCCACTTTGGAAACATGATCAGAATTCAACTCCAATTAAACAGTCTGAATAAAACCTGGTATATGAAGGACCTTTCCTGGGAGGTCTGTAATGTCATTCTGCTTGTGGAAAAAAAGAAGCACAGAAAATACAATCTTTGCGTAAAAAAGATGAAATGACCTAATCAATACATTATGTTCAGAAAGGCATTATTTCTGCCATTGTTACAGCAACTTCCTCTACATTTTTCAATATATTCCTGACTTTTCACCAATCAATATATAGTGGAACTTATATATGTTCATATCTTGATCTAGTAACTGTTGAGCTGTGTTAATGAAATATATTTTATTTGCCTAGCTGAGGTTCAAATTTAGGCCTATGTTTCTCAAAAGTATTATTGATATCACTTCTTTTTAATATGTACTGTGTTGTACAATATGTATCAGAACATTTTCCAGTGAGTTTCTATGGTCTAAACAAAAGTATTTGTGATTATTAATATTTAGAATATAGAAAGATACTCGGCTCTTTTTGCATTCTTTTTTGAAATTTGATTCTCTTGAGTTAGATATTGACATTTCAGAGTCACAAAGGGCTTTCAATTACATGTGAGTCAGATTTCTCTTTGGAAATGTAGATAGTTACTTTCAAATCCAAGGGGCCAGCAGAGACTGTCTGGGTTGTTAGAATGAATTGCTAAATTATACGTACTGGTGCAAAATGTTATTATGTCAAAGCATGAGTGCGCGAAATTATATCATCCAAAGGTACCACAGACACTACAATATTAAGAACTCAGTACTGCAACTGTATTTATCTCCTGGTTTGAAATCTCCCCCTATTAAAACCACTCATTAAGTATTCTGTTGAGTGCTGTGAAGGTGACCATGTTGGGGTGGAGGGATACAATGAGTTCGGACTGAGTTTTCAATTAAAATCCACAGTCTGTTCTGTTTCTGATAGTCTCTAAATTCTTTTGAAGAAATTATCATTATAACTGTGTTTAATCTGTTTTCAAAACAGACTGTGAAAAAACCATTGTGTATACACCTTCTGTTTTTATAACTTTTGAGCTTTGATATTGTAATTGATGCAAGTGGGTGCAATTAAATCTTTATTTGGAAACTTGCACCAAAGCAAGTCATTCAGAAAAAAGCCACCAATGTGCTTTGACTCTGGATTCTCACACATATTTGCACTTACAATCAAAGCTTTTGTTCTGTTAAACTAACAAGGGCTGTTTAGCATAAGAAAGAGTTAACACAAGCTGCCTTAGGTTGTGCTAATTTCAGGAATAACACTTGAATGGGAAAAAAATCTGCAGGAAACTATGCTGTCCCAATAAAAATGACCAATTTCTGTTTTAATAAGTAACTTACCACAAGTGGAAAGTTTTATTGTTAAAAATGACCAATGATATGTCAACAACTACTGTCATTCAGTCATCAAATACCTCTCTCCTGATATTCTTAAGTTAAAGAAGGATCACAAGAGAGTAGATCAGATCAGATCTTAACTCAAATCACTTCTAAAAAAGTCAATAAAACCACCACTTTCATTTGTTGGCCTTTTACTTCAGTGTGTGAGACAGGCAGGGATCAAGGTCTTTAATTAGCTCTAACACATGGTTTGTCAGCATGTCTTTATTATTAGTGCTGTGACACACTATTGATCAACTATCACATTGCTACATATGATTCAAGTACTGCTGTCTTAAAACTTAGCTGTGGATTCATTTGCGTGAAAGGCTATTTTGTAGAAGGGCAAGTTCAATTCATTTCAGTTAAATGTTCTGTCTGCTTAGTCCCACTGCAGGGCCAGGCTGTAAAAGCATGGAATTTACTTCAGGCTGTCAGCTGAGTCTGGAAAAACTACAGGTCAAAAACTGTTTTCTTTGCTCAGAGACTATCAGCTAAAAGAGAAAATCTTAAATGCAATAAAAGATGGTTTGTATACGTATATATATATTTAGATATATAAACTATCATTTCTTTTTTTCTCAGAAATTTCAGGCAGATCATTTTACCACCTACAAAGCAAAGCCATGATAGCACATAGTACTTGTAGTCAGGTTTAAAAACCCTTACAGCATGTTTAAAAACATCTGTATTAATTTATCTGGAAAATACCATCTTGGTCTTCTTGAGATCCAAAGAAGAGGACTTCAAAAGGGCACTCTTTGGCAGAATACATCTCCAGCATAAGCCAAGGCTATTTATGGTGTTCCCATGTGAGGCTATCTTCCTGAGAGGAGAGGTCAGCCTCCTTGCATCTCTCAAACAAATATGGCAGAGACACTAACTTCAATCCAAGTCTGTCATTATGATGAAGTCAAACTTAACTCCACTGAAAAATTCTTTATTGTTGATGAGACTGGTTTAAATAGCAGCTGGACTGGTGTCTAAGAAAAGTACTTATTTTCTGACAATTACCTCTTGTGTAATTCAGCATCTCAGGGACAGATCTCATCTCCTGTAGTAGAACAATTGCCCACTACTAGAGCGCTTTCTGTCCCTAGTGCCATCCTTCAGTAGATGATGGTTGTAAAGCTTCTCCAGTCTGACTTTCCTGAAACTTGTATGAGTTTCAAAATTTTATTTTAAGATCAGCTTAAGTCCATTTAAGATGAGACTAACTCAGAAAGGAAAGCATTTTCTTTCTTCTCTCCTTTGGTTGTAAATTTCTGTGCCTTTTCTTATATCAGCCTGAGCATTTTCATAGCCTTATGGTCTGATTAAAACTGACTGAAATTTATTCATTTAAAAAAAAAAAAAAAAGGAAGGGGTCAGCTAATGTTTATGTAAAGAAATCAGCAGGAACAGGAACCAGGAGGAGCAGAGCAAGGGAAAAGGATGGATTGTTGCTTCCAGTGGTTTTTGCTGGATCTGAACCTGTCCTCTGAAGCTGCATTACAAGCAGTTGGAGTGTAGCTCCTAGCTGTCTCTGTGAAGCTGGGTGTTGGACTGCATGTGAGACCATAGCCTTTATTACAATTCTTTTGCAAATTCTGATTTTTCAATGTAAAAGTGTCTCTGATATCATTCACTATGAAGAAAATGTTAGAGAGACTTTGGATTTATTAAAGTGTGGAATGAAAACAAATTTTGAAACTAGTTGCAAAATGGCCTTTCTGTCCTTTTTTTTAGAACCATGTGTACGGCTTTGGGAGGAGAATAAGCCAACAATAAAAAATATTCAGAATTCCCTAGGATCATACAAAAGTAAGAATGGCTCTGCCTTTTCTACTAGTCTGGCTAACCGGGTTCCACCTTCCCACTGACTGATACCAGAAAGAAGGAAGAGGAAAAATATTTTCCCTCCCTTCAACCAAATATGGAATTCAAATAAAAACAAAATAAACCAGCCAGGCAAATATTACAACTTCCTGCTACAGTCCCTTTAAAATTCAACTTCACTGACACAAGCTTGGAAAAGATTCAGTGCCCTAAATTACCACTGAGAGTAAATAGTAATTATATTTACCATAAGAGGAGGTTTTGGGTAAGTGTCAGCCTAAGGACAGCAGATGGGACTGTTTGTTGGGAGTTTCCCTTTGCTTCTGTAGTAGGTTTTGTGAGGAGAGGAAGAGGGAGAGGGAGTGGGAGAGGGCTGGAGGGCTACTCAGGCGCATGGTGGCATCAGGTGCAGCAAATGCTTTTCCATCCAGACTTCCATTATGCACCTTTCAGTCTTGCCTCTTTCCTCTCTCCTGTGTCCCTTGCCCTTTTAGTGCTCACAGTCTGGGAAGTGCCAAAGGATTGCCTTAGTAGAGACAGGGAGTATGACTGCTGTGTTAATGGGCAGTGAGAGAGAGCTGTGGGTATGAAGGGGAAGCCATGAGGGTGAGGAACAAGATCCTCCTGTGGCACAGGAATTGAACAGAAAGTGCAGAGAGGGGCAGGCTGTCAGGAGGGTCAGGAATCTCTTTTCTCACCCACATCCTTTTGGAAATGCTGCAGCCAGCAGGCTCTGCAGCCCAATGCCCTTTTTCAGACTGTCATTTGTGAAAACCTCGCTGAAACATCAAACCCTCTTAGCACCCCTTTCCTGCAGCTATTCCCCTAAAACCTATTGCTAACCCCTCCAAAACCTTTCCCCTTCTTTGAAGACCCTTCAACTCCTTGCTGCCCAGCTTGAATGCCCTCAGCCTATTTTGCTTTCCTGAAATTAGACTAATATTTTCTTGTTCTCCAAAGTACCATGACTTTTTCCATCCTTTCTTTCTGCCACTACTACGACACCAAATTTTGCCTATCCTTTCTTCATCCTTAGGACAACAGAATTAATCTAGGCAATATAACCAAGCAATATACTGTTCAGTAGGCCTCTCAGATGGCATCACTCATGCCTGCCTAAACCAGCTCTGCTTGGAAAGAAATGACATCTCTCTTCTCTTTATGACTGAAGACACCCATCAGCATTGATACAGGACCCACACCTGTTCATGGGACTTTTTATACATCCAGAGGGATTGTTCTGATGTGCAAAGTAATCATAATGTCTTCCAGTAACTCTCCACTCCATGTTAACTGTTCCCTCCTGGACTTTTTCAATATTACATTTCAATTTTTACTCTGTCCTCACTTTTTCATTTTTCTCTACAATTAATTTTTTTTTCTGACACAAGATGTAAGCTATAGATGTTTTCAGGAGTTGAGTTAGAGGTTTTGGCAGTAGAGTGAGGACATACTGGGCTTTTGGCACCTAGAAATTGAATGACAAGTGGTCTGGGTTGGTGGAATGAACATATTAACTTTTGTTTTTCTTAAAGTAACTGGAAACATTTGATAGGTTATCTAAAGATTGTGTTTATAGACATACAGTTTTATGATGTTTGTATTTGTTTTTCAATCTATGATATCCTTAATTTAGGCCCAGCAACAAGAATTTAGATGTAGAATTATATACATATAATCCTATACATACATATATTTTATATATACATATATATTTAATTCTACATATCAATATTATCTGCACATGTCTACACATACTTTTCTATGGATTGATATTGGTATTTAAGTCATTCGCACATGAAGGAGAAGGTACTAGTGGCACCGAGTACAATGCTAGGAAAACTTGGCTCCAGCAAATGTATTGTTCCACACAATGAATACTGCCTTGTCATTCTTTTAGTGACTTGGCTCTGTATTATGAATTTAGTATGTGCTTACCTTAAGTGTTATGACTACATCAAGATTTATGGTCAAGAGGGTGAGTCAGCCAGATATTACAGTTGTATTAGCCTACCTGTTTACCTGTAGGTGCTTACATTAGATGCCAATTTCCTTGAGGTTAATTGTCTTAGCAGGTGCAACTCTGAAGTTAATTATATATAAGAGGCAATGTAAGCATACTGTCCTGCTTTCTCAGTGAGAACAGAAGAAGTAAGACTGAAAGGTCCCTCCTACCGTATAAAAATTTCTACACAAAGGTATAGTTCGTCCTGCAATGTGTCTGGTCTTTCTACTCTCAAATACTCTTATCATGTCTGAGATGAGATCACAAAGGGGTTAAATGAAATATTTTCATAAAGTGTTACAGGATTTGCTGATGCCTTGTTGTTATAAAAATAAAAGGGCTACAGGGGCTGTTTCTTGACTTGCTAGGAAAAAATGAATCTGTATGTTATACTATGTGTATTCCCACGCTCTGTCCAGAACATCATGAACGTAGTTGTTTTTTTAGGCAAGTGGTACCTAGACTATGTGCAACATTAGAGGCATAGTCAAAGAGGGAAGTGGTAAGGCTGAACTTTCATAATGAAAGTTTTACTGATTTTGGTGAGTTTAACCTATTAGTTGTTCAAGTCCTTCATTCTTTGTCATTGCAATTTTTTCACATTGGAAGTTTTGAGGAAGGACAAAGATGAGAATTGTGTAAGAGGAAGGGACTTAGAGATGACCACTGGTCATCAATTTAATAATAATTAACATCAAAATCTATGAGACATTCTGGTTTCTAAATTGTTGGCATTTTTTCAATTTTTGTTAAGTATTGGATGGTTTACCTCAAATTTTTTCAGTAATGAAATTGAACTCTGTCCAAAAATGTGAAGTCAGCCAAGTTCTGAGAGCACATTGCTTACTGAGTTCTCACACTTTAAAGCCTTACAGACTCCATATATACTCCCCTCTTAGCATTTTCCCTACTGCTGAACATGGGATCGCCTACCTTGTGCTGACTGGTTAAGTCTGTTGATTTTCCTGCCTTTATTTGCCTCTATTTTTCAACTGTCTGGTGTTTCGAGCTCTTCCCAGACTCACTGATCACTTGTTTACTGTGCTGGAGTTGGAACTCTTGGCCAACTGGCAGCTGGGAAGGGAAGAACCACAGCTTCTCAGTTCATTAAATTGTCATATTAGGCTCTGGCTTGGAAAAACTTTTGCTGGCTTTATCTTCTTTTTCCCTAAGCATGACATGACAAATATATGGGGTTTTCATGTGTTGTTTTGTTTTTTCCTTCTTCTTTTTTATTTTGGGATATTTAAAAAAAAGTTTAGCTATGACAAGTCAAACCAGCTCTCCTGCTACAGTAAGAAACGTGTCTTTTTTCATTACTGCACTGGCCTTGCTTGGTACTGAATTACTGTACAGCCACTAAATAAGGGAGTTACCTTAGAAGAAACAGTAACGACACTTCCATCTCACAACAGCTATGCGCAGGCAGGTAGTTGTGAGTCTGGAACTGCACTCTTAATGCATTTCTAAAGCAGTCCTTTTGTACCTAGCATATGTATGGATTCATATTGACAGAGTACATGTATATGCCCATATACTTTATCCCAGAAAATATGGGAATTTTTCTGGGACACCTGAACTAGCATCCGTGCTTCTAAGATACAGAATCCTGCATTTCCCTGTATTTGCACTGTACGTAACTCACTGAATCAGTATTTTTTGCACATTACGCTTATTGTATTTTTACATTTTTGGAATATTATGTTCAAATGAATGGGTTTGAACAGACACAGCACAGAGAAAGCTGCCCCAGTGGGTATTTGGTTCCATGTCCTACAAGTTATCTATTTCTTCCTCTGGCCAGCTTTTAGAAGAAAGAGTTGATCTTTAACTATGTCGCTCAAAACTCTCCAAGTTTGGTAGGTGCACTTTGAGAGCCCCTTGAAGCAATTCAGAGGACTGAAGTAAAGTAATGTCTGACTCCTGAATCTTACTTGGCCTTGAGCATGCACTTTCAGCATGGGGGGAATGCACAGAGGTTGCAGGGGAACGCTTTTAAAAGACCATGTGGCTGTGGAATTTAGGTGATTCCAGGTTAAGAAACAGCTGAGTAGAGTTTTGCACAGAATAGAGTTTGGGATTTAGCACCCAAATTTTACAGGAGCTCATATCTGACTTTGAGTGCCAACTCATATGAGGAGAAATAAAATTAACTGCTGACTTCAGTATACAGCAGCTGCTGTATACTCAATATTTTTGATCAGACCATTTTTACTTAGATTCCTGAATATGGTTTTATGAGCCAACCTTTAAATATCTTGGCTGATGTTCTTAAAAAGAATTCATCTCTTTTATACTACCCCTGATGAGGCCCAAAAACTACCAAGGGCTAAATTCTTTAAGAAAGAAAGAATGAACAACAATATCACACTAAATCATGGGTATACTAGGCTTGGCACCCTCCAAGAGTGGAAAATAGTAGATGCTTGGGGTAAAGTGTAAGAATAGGACAATCATAGAATGATACTTGTCCAGGATTCTTGCCAGGCAGTTCAAGCATTCCCTGTACCAGGAATTCTGTATTTGTATTTAATTGTGGTAAGTAGATATTTTTTTTCCATGAACTTGCCCAAACATTTGCATACATGTAATTTTTTATCCTCCACTGCATCCTGCAGCAAAATGTTCCAGGTCTTCCCTGTGTTCCACATCTTTCTGCACTTCTTTGAACCTGCCATTTGCCAGGATCTTTAGAGAGAAACATTTGTTGGTAATTCCTATTTACCTATTCTTTGCCACTCAGGATTTTAGAGCCTTTTTATTATATCTCATCAATATATCACCTAAGCTCAACATGAGCCTATGCATGTGTACATTTAAGGCTAGAATTTCACCATGGACTTGTCTGTGAATTTACAGTCATGTTCTAGAACCTCTCTCGTTCCTATATTAAACTCTTCAAAATTAATTGAATCCAGAGCAGGCTTATAATGATTTGTGAAAATAAAAGAGCACATTCTATTCATATTGGCATCAGAGATAGACTGAGGTTGCTGCAGGAACTATGAAAACTCCCCTTAAATTACTTTTGAGAGCTGAAAATGATGGAGTTGAGAATTACAAGAGGTTCCTGAGCAGAAGTGCATGTGTGTCCTGAGCAGAAGTGCATGTGTGTGAGTGCGTACATATGTCTACACAGACTCAGAAAACTGCCAAGACCATCGGTGCTGGTGGAAAGGTGATGAGTTCAGCCTAGGCAATGCTGAGTGAAGCTTAGTATATTGGCTTAAAGACCCTGCTGGCTATCATGGAAACTAATTTGAGGTAGTAAGAAAGGGATATGGTAAATATGAGAACAAAACAGGAGTGGTTATTTCTAGATATCACAATTGCCTATAATTAATTTTGCTTATTAGAATTGTCTTGAGTTACTTGCACAAAGCACTATTCACTTTGTTACAAGTCTTTTGGAGCAGGATCAGTCTGACCTTAGCAGGAGATCGTGGGTTTGAGAGTCAACTGGAGAACCTGTTTTATGATGCATTATTTTAACAGTATTTCAGGTACAGCTCTTCTAGCGCAGCTTTTATTTCAGCATTTAAAAACTAAACTCTTTACAGATGGCAGTCTGGATAGAGGAGAAGTAGCAGAAAAGTCTATTACAAACTGTCATAGCAAACTAAATCTGACTGCAGTCATAAGAGTAGAGGTTAAATTATCACACAACATCAGCAATACTTTTATTTGAAAGCATGATCATGTGCAGTGTTTGAGGGCTATTTGCTAACATTGATTTTGGAGATTAAAGTTTCTATTTCAAGTTGTTGAAGAGTCTTTGAAGATAAGTGTGTGCATGCATGTGTCTCTGTGTACAAACATGCAATTAGGAGTCCTTTTAACCATGTCAATTTTACATTATTGTGACTTGACAAGCATCAGCAGAGGCATCCCTGACTTGGGCAGACATAAAAAGTAACAGAACTGGATGTGTACATCATATGAATGTTCAGTGTCTTGTTTATGTATATTTAGATACATGTATAATGCAAAATATTGTGTAAGCATACACACAACACAACATAAAATAATTGTTTTGCACATAATGGTTGTTCATGTTGATTAGAAATATCTAGAGGTCAAACCCTGTTGAGTTTGCATCTCATCTCACCAATATGAAATAGAGCAGCTGCATTTTAGACGATGATTCAGTATGCAGGATGATGCAGCACAATTTGGGGGGCTTTTTGATATTCCACATCTCTGATCACTATACATTTTTAATGCAGAGTTACTAGTACAATATTGGTAAGAAGTACAGCTAAAGAGAATACAAATTAGTTTAATGATGTCTCCAGGGCTTTCCGAGTGTGTAAAGTTTTCCAGCCTATTTACAGACCACTTTCTGCTAGAATAAAACAAAATCAAACCAAACCCTTGCCCTGAAGACATGATTTGCAATGTTAAGAATCCAACAATACCCCAGGGACAGTAGTTACATCCCTACTTCAGCACATATTATTGTAAAAAATGCCATTTAGTCATTTATTTATCTGGAATTAGCAGATTAGGAAGCAGTGTTTTCGTGCATATCCAACATCTGTGAAAACAGTTTCAGTTTAATAGGCTGAAACAGACACCATATAATCACTTTGGGGAAGAATTTGAGCAAATGCAATCGTGACTACAGTGTCATCTTCTTTTTCCTTTTTTGTCCAGGTCAGCTCTGTTAAGAGCTAACTGAACACAAACCACAGCTCTCTAATCTTATTTTTCATTAAGTATTCACTTTGCCACTAGTGACTCAAAAACAGCCTTGTGTAAGGTATTAAAGAACAAGCAAGCCAAATCAACATTTCAGGACTCTCATGGCTTTCATACAGCTGAGTAGAGTGTGTCTTTTCACAATTGCAAACCTTCCTTCAAGTTGGATGTTAACATTTTCAGAGTAACTTTTAATGCCAAAACGACGTTCCTCCCTTTCAGTTCAAAGAAAACACAACATCTGTCATAACGTGAAATGTAGATTTAATGCAAGTGTCAAGTCAGGCACTTTGTAATGAGGTAAAAACCCTTGAGATTTTAAGGTCTCTCTTCCACGCTATCCGGTTACAGGGAGGGGAGAGGAAAAAACTATTTCTTTGGCACTTAGCAGCTTTTCTGTGTCCCTTATCTATCCTTCCCGGACATCTTCTGTAAATTAGGGTATTTTTCCTGGCAGTGTCTCTGAGAGGGAGGAAGGTGTGATAACGCTTGCTTTGTGGCAGAGGGAAACTGAGGTACAGTCTAGACACAGTCCAGCCCTGCCGGGACGCTGCCCACAGTCCCCAACCCCGGCTTGAGCGTGGGTGGCGGGCGCCGGGTCCCCAGGGGAGAGGCAGCGAGCTTTAAACTCTCGAGATGCATCCCGCAAGAAAGTCCCAGGGGCCGTGGCGGTGGCCGAAGCGGTGCAGAAGCGGGGGAGCAACAGGCTGGTGGCACCGTTCCCGGGGGGGGCGCGGGGACTCGGCCTTGAGCCCGGCATGGACCCCGGTGCGGAGAGCCCGGCGCTGAGATCGGTGCCGAGCCCGGCGCCCGGCGC